>JAAGAY010006550.1:42258-110017 GCA_011801015.1 Ardeotis arabs | reverse complement strand
GGGGGGGGTCTTTGGGGGAGTGGGGATGGAGGTGCGGGATGCCGGGGTCCCTCGAGGGGATAGGGGTGCCCTGCAAGGAGCAGGAGGTATGGGGTGGGTTTGCACCCCCCCGGCAGGACACCATGTCCCCTGGTTCCCTCTGCGAGCGAAGGAGGCCAGGGCGGGGGGCATGACCTTCACCCCCCCAGTGCATCTGAGGGGGTGCCCGGGTAGGGGATCCCCCTCGGCGACGCTGCTGCACTCCCGCATTTGTGCCTCAGTTTCCCCAGCTGCAAATGATGGGAGGGGGGAACACACTTGTGCTGTCTGCGTTGCTGCTGTCCCCCTGCCCAACTGTGCACCTCCCCGCTGGAACCCCCCCTTTTGCCATTGTCACCCCAGCTTCTCCCCTGCACCCCCTGGCTCTCCTACCCCCTCCCAAGTCTCCCTCCCCCACCAGACAGCTCAAACCCCGCTGCCCCTCCGCATCGCCCCGCTCCCGGCAGCCCCCCGTGCCTGCTGTCACCACCAGCCCCGTGTCCGTCCCACAGAGCTACAGGGGACGGGACCCCCCCAGTGCCAGCACCTGACGCTCTGGTTTCCAAGCCGGGGGACAGCACCGCCGTACCAGCAGCAGCATCATTTGCTGCCGCTCCCTTTAATTGCAAACCTCATTTTTGGATTTTTGCCTAAACCCTTCTCCTGGGACCCCAAAAACCCCAGCTCCAGCTTCCGAGAATCTTTATTTACAGTGGCGAGCTCGCGCGGCAGGCTGCAGAAAGCTGCGGGGCTGGAAGGCCAGGCGAAAATCTCTGAGCTGGGGCTCAGCCCCGGCTCCCTTCCCCGGGCCCGAGCCCACGCGTGGGGCTGACAATCCTGCTGCCGTGTCCCTCCGCGTTCCCGCCGCGTCCGCCGTACCTGGGCCTGGTTGCTTGCTCCCCTGGAGAGAAACCCTCGTGTTAGCAGCAAATGCCACGCATTTGTCCAGAAATCTTTGTGTGGGGCTGGTAAAATCCCTAGGGGACTTTGTCCTGCACCCCCAGTCAGGTAACTTTTTGGGGCGCAGGAGGAAGGTGAAGGTTTCTGCTGAGCACAGGCAAAATGCGAAGCGCTTTGCTGCCAGGGTTTGGCGCAAACGTGTGTCCCCCCCAAAAAAAGGCTACAGCAACCTACGGCATGTAGCCCCCACCCTGGCCAGCGAGGCAGGCGTCCCCCCGTCTGCATGTGGGACGCATGGCTCCTGGTAACGTCCCTGGGTCATCGAACCTCCTTTGCGCACACTGTGGTTTTGGGGAGCCCCCAAGCCCTGAGCCAGTGAGGTCCAGCAAGTCCCTGTGGCAGCCAGACCCCCCCAGTCCTCAGACTCCCCCCTAGTCGATGCAGATGACTTCAGTTGAAGCAAGGCAGCTGCTGCAGGTGCATCCCGCACGGGATTCATCGGAAAAGTGGATCCCAGAAGAAGTTTCCATCGTTACCTGGATGCCACCTCCGGGGACCCGCTGCCCTCGCAGCCGCCTCGTGTGCTGCTCGTGTGCTGCTAGTGCAACCGCATGCACCAGGTCCAAGCCAGCCCCACGGTGCTGCCCTGGCCCAAATCCCACGGAGGAGTTCCCATACAGGGAACACCATCCCCTCCCGTTCAGCTGTTTGCCCCGGGTTTCCCACCCCACTGGTGGAGGGGGTTTGGGCTCTGCTCCTGCCCCCTTGCCCAGCGCCTGGTGCAGAGCCTCTGCCAGCGTGAATCAGCAGCACCCGCTAAACCGCTTCCTCGCAGGGTCCACGTCGCCTTTGGAGGGGGTGGGACGGCTCAGCCATGCCACATCCAAACCCCTCTGCACCCCCCCACGCCCCGGGCTGCGACCCTCGCCAGCCCCACGGCCGCGTTTTCCCTGCCCTGGCCCCGAGGGTTGCGTGGATCAGCTCTGTGCCGGTGGGAAACCCGCAGCCGCCCCACCGGGTCGAAGCCGAGCGTCAAACCCAGCCGGCAGCTCCGCCAGCTGCGAAGCCTCTCGCAGAGCACGTCGGCATCACCGGCTTTGCCCGAGGACCTGCCGCCGTGCCGGGGGCACCTCGCTCCCCCCATCCTTGGCCGTAGCAGCAGCAGCACGTAGGCATCGCGCTGGACGCTGCGCTGAGGCCGGGTACCGCCGGCGGCCGATGCGGTGCAATGGGAGACGCTGCTGCCAGGCTCCCCGGAGGGTTTGGGGGCTGTTGAGCTCTGCTCATGGCACCGATCCGGGCATCCTCAGACGTTTCTGGTCCGTGTGTCTTCGCCGTGAGCGGCTTTCACATGGCGATAGCTGTGGCATGTCGCGGTGGCATTTGGTGTGGCATCCCGCAGCCCTGTACCAAGGCAAGGCAGCGCAAACGACCTTCCCTGCAGCCAAAAACCCAGACCCCAGCCTGACTCCTTCCCTCTGAACCCCCGCGCTCGTCCTCAGCCTCGTGTGCTTACGAAAGGTGCCAGAACACAGCAGCTATTCCACATCACAGCCCCGTGGACGGTTGGGATCTGACGGGCCAGGTCGGTGTCGGTGTTAATTGCAATAAACCTGGCTCAGACCGCCGGGCCCCTTCCAACTGCGGAGCTTCGGCTTCACTGCCGGGAGCCCCCACGTAACTACAAGGCAGCGGCACACAGCAAGTCACCGTCCTGTCCCCAGCTTGTGTCCTCCGCAAACAAGGGTCCCCGGTGCCCTCGGCTCAGGCGGCGTTGGCCGAGCTGGGCTGCGGCCCTGTGTCGGGATCAGGGAAGCGTCGTGCGTCGCACTGGTCTGTGCTGGGGGTTGGCGTCGGGGAGCTCCGCGCTTGCTGTGGTTCCCGCAGATGGAGCGTGGTGGCCAGCATGGCTTCCCCCTGCCCCGGATGTTTTTCCCAGTAATTATTCGTCAGCTCCCCTTCCAGCCCCGTTAGCGCTCGCAGTCCTGGGCTCATACCCAGCCCTCTCTGAACCTCCTGCCCCGGGCCAGGATGGGGACAGGGACAGGGATGGGGACAGGGATGGGGATGGGGACGGGGATGGGGATGGGGACAGGGATGGGGACGCCAGCTCGCTCCGTGCTCCGCTCCCCTCAACGCAGCGCATCCGCCGCCATCCCGCCTCGGCCAAGAGCTCTCTGCAGCAGAACCCACACCGGGGGGCTCAGCAGCCCCTCCTGGCCCTGGTCCCCACTGCACTCAGCCCATCTGCAACAGATGGGGACGCATGCGAGCAGCTGGCTGCTTCCCGTATCACATCCCCGTCGCCGGCTTTTTGGCTGCAGCAGAGGTGCTGGGGGCCAGGGCAGCCAAAAAACCTGCGGGCAGGGCAACCGGTCGCCCAGACGCAGCCTCTCCAGGGCTGGGGCTGACACCCAGCACCTCACTGGGGACCCCGCAGCCCGGGATGGGACACCCCAAAGCCACCAGTGCTCCCCGAGGCCACTGCGCCGGGGGTTGCACGTTTAATGGTGGCGAAGAGAATGGGGAGAGTCAGGGGCCTGGCTGGACCCCCGGGGGTCCCAGCTTGGCCCCCTTGTCCTTCCCAGGCCCTCAAGACTTGTGGGAGGGAGGCGGGCAGCATGGATGCTGTTCCAAAGCTCTGCAGCCCCTCTGCCAGGGACAGGGGACGGCAAAACCGGGCCATCGCTGCCTGCGCGGGGACAGGGCACGGCCGGCGAGCGCTGCCGGCTGTGGGAGTGTGGGCAGCTGCCCATGCCCGCAGCGTCGGCAGCGCCAGCCCTCTGCATTGCAGCAGCCTCCTGCCTGCACAGGGTTGGTGGCCGTGTCCCCGGCCTCCACGGAGGGCAGAGACCCCCCCCCCGCGACGCCGGCAAAAGCTGCCTGGCGGGTGAGATGAGCTGTGTCAGTGCTCAGCACCGAGCGGGCTGATGGGGAGATGCAGGGGGGCGGCTGCTGCAGGAGCAACCCAAGGGCACGCGGTGGCGGGAGCTGGAACAGACTTCACCCTCACGCGATGCCAAACGCTCTGCGGCTTCTTTTTGGCAGCTTCGTGGAAACATGGGGCTGGGGAAGGGGGGGGGTGAAGTGGACCCCCACCTCGGCCGAGGGTGCCCGAGCGGCAGCGCATGGCTGCGGCTGGCAGCTCGCCACGCCGCGGCTCCGCCACCGGCACTGCGGGCGCCGGGCATCACCGCCAGCCGCCTTGATGCGAAGCGATGGGCTCGCGCCGGCGGGGCCGGCATGGCGGGGGGGTTGTGCACGGCAGGAGAGCGGCACCGAGGCGGCAGCCTTAGCTGGGAAGCGATGCAGAGCCAAAAATAACCCCTGGCTGCGGCTCAGACCGGGTAACAGCGAGGAGCAGGAGCCTCCGCAGCTGTGTCCCGCGGTGCCCCATGGCCGCGGCGGCTGGGGCCGGCTCCGGTGCCCGTGGGTGCCAGGGTGGCCCCGGCCATGGGTGTGCTCCCCCTCCCGGGGGTCCCTGTCCCAGCCTTGGGCAGGGCTGGGGCCGTCACCCCAAGGATGCCCTTGCCCTCTGCCAAAAAACGAAGACCCCAGGGCTCGCGGGGTGACAGCCACACATGGCACCCAGTGGGGTCCCTTTGGGGCTGTGCCACCGGGCACCCTGCCACCGCTGCGGGTGCGTGGGGCAGCCCATGGGTGTTCGGGTCGGGCGCCATCACAGGTGGGGAGGGCGGTGGTGGTGCCGTGGGTGCCAGGCAGGCACGGGCGCGGGGCGCTGGCAGCTGCGGGGGGACGGTGCTGGCTGCGCTGCGCATCGCCGCGGTCCCCCATCCATCTGCGTCTGGGCGGCTGAGCGAGGGACAGTCACGCGTTTATTTTTAACCGGCTGGGGAGGGCGGCGGGGATTGGTGCCTCCCTGGTTATATCACCAAATCCCTGCCAGGCCCTGTTAGTTCCAGCACAGCGAGCCCTGCGCCGCGCTCCAGTAACCGATTCGGCCCCCCAGCCTCCTGGGGCTGTGCCCCTGCCCCGGCCCACGGGCTCCTCGGGGCCAGCTGTGCGCACAGCTGGAGAGAGTGGGCACCCACCCACTGTTCCCCATGGGTGGGCTCCGGGGCGCCAGGACCCCGTGCCCCCCAGCCCTGCCCTCGCAGCCCATCACCCTCTCCCAGTTGCGGGGCGGGATGCAGCGGCCAGGTTTCCATCTCCCTGGGTGACGGGATGGTGCACGGGGATGGTGGCCCCCATCCCGCTCCCACAGCCCTTTTGGGGACGTGGCGGGGGAAACTGGGGCAGTTCACAGCCGCTTTGTCCCCATCCTGGTGGCAGACGCCCAGCACTTCCCTGCGGGAGCGCTGACTGGAGCCAGGGCGGGACGGGGATGCTCATGGCCACCACGGTCCCCTCTCCATCCCAGTTCGATGCCACCCAGCAGCCCCCAGCCCCACCACCAGCCGTGGCTCATGGGGAAGCGGCAAAGGGTTAAGCCATGCAGCGGGGCCACGTGACGCTCCGGGGATGCCGTTTTTCTGAAAATCAGGACGGATTAGGGTGGAATATCAGAATATCAGGATGAGAATTTCTTCTGGCAGCACATCCTCCCCCTGACTCCAGCCCTGCCACGGCCTCCTGCCCCACACCACGGCTCCCCGGGGACACCAGACCCGCAGCCGGTGAGCTCCCCACCGTGCTGGTCCCCAAAATTCTCCCTCCCAGCTTTGGGGGGGTTTGGATGGCACCAAGAAGGTGGTGGGCACTGGAAGGGTCTGTGGGTCCAGAGCTGGAACAGGCACCATCCCCATCCCTGTCCCCATCCCCTGCAGCTGGATACTTGTCCCGCGGTGCTGTGGGCAGGAGGGATGGGGGTCCCCTGCCACTCCCCTCCGTGACTCCCCCTCTCCTCCCCTCAGTGCATGAGGCTGGTGTTTGTCCGAGAGCCGCCCCGCGCCCGCACTGACGCCCGAGGCAGCGCCGGGAGCCATGTCGGGTTCCTACGACGAGTCGGCAGCGGCCGCGGAGGAAACAACCGACAGCTTCTGGGAGGTGAGTCCCGGCTGTCCGCCCCTCCCGCGGGGTCCCTGCCACCGTCACCGCATCCCAGGGTCTCCCCTGGGCTGGAGAGGACAGTGCCACCCTGCCATGGTGTCCCAGCTGGCTCTGCTGGAAGTCTCAACCTTGGCTGTCCCCGAGGGGTGCAGAGCGATGGAGGGGACCGAAAGGAGTTGGGTTTGAGCAGCCCCAAAGCAAAAGCTCCATCCCTGCAGCCCCAAAGTGCCTGGTGCTGCCCCCATCCCCGCCCCACACCAGCTGGGGCTGACCTGTCCCCCTCCCCGTCCCCCTCCCAGGTGGGGAACTACAAGCGCACGGTGAAGCGGATCGATGACGGCCACCGGCTCTGCAATGACCTCATGAACTGCGTGCACGAGCGGGCCAAGATCGAGAAGTCCTATGCCCAGCAGCTCACCGACTGGTCCAAGCGGTGGAGGCAGCTCATCGAGAAAGGTATCATGGCTTCCGCAGGGGGAGGCTCCCCCCAGGACACCGGGGTCCCATGGGTCCCCTTGCACCATCGCGACTTCACCTGGTGGAGGTGGAGGGGGTAAGGGCTGAGGAGTGACACTCAGCTGTCCCCTCTGCCCCCCAGGTCCCCAGTATGGCAGCCTGGAGAAGGCATGGGGTGCTATCATGACGGAGGCAGACAAGGTGAGCGAGCTGCACCAGGAGGTGAAGAACAGCCTGCTGAACGACGACTTTGAGAAGGTCAAGAACTGGCAGAAGGACGCCTACCACAAGCAGATCATGGGAGGCTTCAAGGAGGCCAAGGAGGCTGAGGACGGCTTCCGGAAAGCCCAGAAACCCTGGGCCAAGAAGCTCAAGGAGGTGAGAGGAGAAGCATGGCGTGTCCTGGGGCACCAGCTCTGGCTCTGGGTGCCCAGTCCAGACTGGGAGGGTGGGGTGGCACATCCCTGCAGGCAAAGGGATGGGCAGGGGGCTATGACTGCTTCTCTGATGTCCCTTCTCTTTCGTCTCCACAGCTGGAGACAGCCAAGAAAGCCTACCACCTGGCCTGCAAGGAGGAGAAGCTGGCGATGACCCGGGAAGCCAACAGCAAGGCGGAGCAGTCCAACACCCCCGAGCAGCAGAAGAAGCTCCAGGACAAAGTGGAAAAGTGCAAGCAAGATGTGCAAAAGGTGTGAGCTGCTGCCCTGCTCACATAGCATCAGGCAGGGAAAACCAGTGGAAGTGGCCACCACCCTCCTTTGCTCCCATTCATTCCCATTTGCCCATCCCTGTGCTCCTGTAGAAGGGTGAAGACCTGCAGGCAGTGCTCAGGGCAGAGATTTACCCCTCTTACTGGGGCAAGACCTCTCCAATGACCAGACTGATGTCACCCCATGGAGGCTCTCGGCTCAAGCTGGGCTCCCCAGTGTGGTAGCCCACAAGTCAGACCCTGTCAGCACCCAGAAAGGTCCCCTGAGATGCTTGAGGTATCACCAAGGCATCCTCTTGCACCTTTGCAGACTCAGGAGAAGTACGAGAAGGTTCTGGATGAGCTGAACAAGTGCACCCCGCAGTACATCGAGAGCATGGAGCAGGTCTTTGAGCAGTGCCAGCAGTTTGAGGAGAAGAGGCTCAACTTCCTCAAGGAAGTCCTCCTGGACATCAAGAGGCACTTGAACCTGGCCGAGAGCAGCAGGTAGGTTCCTATCACACCGGCTGGGCAGAAAGCACCTGTGCGTGGTCTCCTTGTGCTGCCTGGAAAGCAAACCAAGCCCTGGAGGGACTGGGTGCTTCTAGGCCAACCCATTCCCTGCAATACAAGGGAGAAGGCTTTCTGGCCAGCACGGTGGTCGTTAAGAGGTACCAGAGTGGCAGGAGGGCTGTGCGGGACCCTGGCGCCCTCCAGTGCCTCGTAGGAGGTGACACAGCCTGGACATGTCCCTGTCCCACACCACCGCAGGGCCCACCCTCACCCGCAGCACCCCAATCCGCATCTCCTTGCAGCTATGCCAACGTCTACCGGGAGCTGGAGCAGACCATCCGCCTCTCCGATGCGCAGGAGGATCTCCGGTGGTTCCGCAGCACCAGTGGCCCCGGGATGCCCATGAACTGGCCCCAGTTCGAGGTGAGACTGGAAACCCCGGTTGGGGTGCTGGCAGCCCCGCGGGGCGGCTGGGCACTCAGGAGCTGGTTGCTCTGTGCTTGCAGGAGTGGAACCCGGACCTGACGCACACGATAACGCGGAAGGAGAAGCAGAAGAAGGGCGAGGGGGTGGCCCTGACCAACGCCAGCAGCACGGGCGAGACGGGGGCATCAGCAGGCGAGCGCGGGAGGTGAGGGCCGGTGGGGAGAGGAGATGCCATGGGAAAGACACGGAATTTCCTGGGCAAACGTTCCCAGTGCTGTGGGGACACCCAAGCAGGATGTCCTCAGGGACAGCCACCACTCTTCTCTGTCCTCCCTCCATGTCTTGCTGGACATGTCATCATCTGGGGGTCCTACTCGCTGCAGCCCCTGCTCCCCACCATCCCCCTGCCCGCTCTGACAGCCCCTCTCCCTCTTTCTCCCCCACCCCAGCGTGAGCAGCCACGACCGCGGGCAGACCTACAGCGCCGAGTGGTCTGACGACGAAGGCAGCAACTCCTTCAACGCCAGCGAGGCCAATGGCGGCACCAACCCCTTCGACGAGGAGTCGGCGGGGAAGGGCGTGCGGGTGCGGGCTCTGTACGACTACGACGGGCAGGAGCAGGATGAGCTCAGCTTCAAAGCAGGTACGGTCCATCACTGGTGCCGGGTTGGCCGGGACTCGTCTGCTGGAGCTGTGGGTCCTTCACATTTTGGTGTGAAATCCCCTGAATCGTTTCTGAGTTATCAGAAATGGCAGAAAGGGGAAGGCGCAAGCTGAGCCCAAACCCGGGTGTGACCGGAGAGGTGGTGGGATGGGGCACGTGAGGTCTCGTGGGTCATCCCTTGCCTTTCTACCCTACAAAC
Source organism: Ardeotis arabs (assembly GCA_011801015.1). Lineage (NCBI taxonomy): Eukaryota > Metazoa > Chordata > Aves > Otidiformes > Otididae > Ardeotis > Ardeotis arabs. The sequence continues at coordinate 101,143 of JAAGAY010006550.1, read as the reverse complement.
CTGCACGCTCAGGATCAATCCTAGAAACCCCCAGCAGCTCCATCCTGGGGAGAAATGAGGGGACAGAAGAGGTTCCAACACCTGCAACGAGCTCTCCCCTTCCCACCTTTCTCTCCAGGTGATGAACTAACCAAACTCGGTGAAGAGGACGAGCAAGGCTGGTGCAAAGGGCGCTTGGACAACGGGCAGCTAGGTCTCTACCCTGCCAACTACGTGGAGGCAATCTAAGTCTTGTGGTGTGCTCCTCATGGCCGTCAGCAGATAAATCCACCCTCCGTTGTCTCCATCTCTCCACCAGCCAACCAGCCATTTTGCCGTCTGGTCCTTCACTCCTCACAGTTAGAGATTCAGACATATTTTCCGACCAAGCTTTTATTTTTTTAAGAGTTGTCTCTGAAGAGTATTTTGCATAGTCGCTTTCTTCTTCTAAGATAACGTGAAGCGAAAGATGACGTTGTCTGTTCGTCTACGTTAGTCAATTTTTTTTCCAAGCGAAAAGCCGATACCTCAAGATCTTAAAGCCCAACCAGTGAGAGCTCCTGATTGGTTGGTTTTTAAAGATACTGAAATCATGAGCCGCCTTCTGATTGGCTGGAACTGTTCCAAAATGCATGGCGCTGAAGCTCCTGGGACCAATCAAATTCACCCCAAAAACCCAAGAGGGAATGAAGTCTGACTCCATTTCTTGGTGTTTCCATGTTCTTCTCCCCAGTTCATCCTCCTACCCCACGGCCACCCGGCCCCGTCCGCGGGCAGATCCCTGAGGCAGATGGAGACGCCCAGGTGAGGTGGGACCAGCCCTGCCATGGAGCTTGGTGGCATCTCCTCAGCTTCCTCCTCCTCACAGCTGGGCTGCCAACGTATTTGGAGCAGGCGGAGGCTCCCCAGCCAATGCCCCACCTGTGCTGCAGGGAGCAGCATCGCCCTTTGGAAGGCAATCACCCAGCGAACACCAGATCCGGGGTGAGATGGCCCTAAAATGCTGTTTGGAGAAGGTCCCACCGCACCTATTGCTGCTGGAAGCACCTTCACGCCCAGCCTGGGAAAGCGAGGACCAGCTCAGATGCTGCTGGGGACAGTCCCCATCCACCTGCTTCCTGAAGAGAGGCAGGAGCAGACCAGGGATGGGGGATAAGCAACCTCCAGCCTTGCACGGTTGAGCCTTGGAGGACGAGGAGGGCTTGGCGTCGGCAGCAGACCCCAGCCTGGGCAGCAACGCAGCTGCCGGGCGAAGACGGCCGAAAACATGACGCATCAAAACAGGGGAGCGGCCGCAGGCTTAGCCCTTCGCTTTTCACCACAGGGCTCTCCTCCTCCTGCGCTTGGGCTCTGCAACCGGCCACGGCGTGGCCGAGACCCCCTGAGCACCCAGGGTGCTGCCACCCAGCATGGTCACCCCAACACCTTTGCCCTGGGCACATCTTCCCTACCGTCATCTCATCTTTTCCCATTCCATCACCCTTAGAGTATTGATGCCATCGTCTTCCCACACGCTCCTGCCTCTCCTCTCCTACCCCTTCCTTCGGTTCACGAATTTTTTGGCCCCAGGGACCAAGTGTTCTCACGGAGGCAGGAGAACCTGTGCTGGGCAAGAGCCGCCCGGCCCCGTGTCCCCTGCCGGGTACGCAAACAGGAAAAAAAAAAACAAACAAAAAAAAGTCAGAAAAAAACCCAACCAACCACCTGTCTCAGCAACGCACCCCGGTTTTTGTACATTGATTGTGTAATTTAAGAAGTATATATATAATATATATATCTCGTGATTGTACTACTGTGGATACAACAAAAGCAGCAAGCGAAAATAACCGAGCTCTGTAAGCGTCCTCCGGGTCTGGGTCCTCGTTTGCCGCCGTGCGCCGGGATGGGGGGGCTCGGGTGCGTTGCTGGGGTCCTGGGGATGAGGGGGCTCTGGGAAGTGGGGAGCGGCCACTTTGGGGACCCCCGTGCCAATGTGCCAGGCAAAGCCTTGTGAAGCCCACAGGAGGATTTAAGATGAAGCAGTTTTGGGGGTCATTCCCAGCACCCCCCAAAAGGAGCGGTACCCAACCCAGCGCCCCCCGGTACCCTGGGCGGGGGAGACGGGAAAGCCCTGGTGTGGCGAGTTAATGCTGGCTGAGGGCTCTGAGGCTCCCAGGATGCCTACAATCCTCAAAACCTTGGGAAAACCAATTTGCAGATTGCCCACCCCTCTCCCCTCCCCAGAGAGTGAGGGCGGCCCCAGGACAGGGGTGGAGGGAGGGGGACCTGCCAGGGTTTGGGGGGCACGCCCTGGGGTCCCAGTGGGGAGAGGGCAGAGAAAAGGGATTTCTCTTCCCTTATTTAAGGGAAGGGGCTTGCGGAGAAACCCATCTGTGAGCCCCATGGCCACATCCCTCCCATCCCACCTTCCCCACGGGGACATGAAACCATCCACCTTCACCCACCCCCCTCAAAGGACCCACGAGACGGGCACGAAATTTGGGGCACCAGTACTCCCCGCATCGTCTGTGGGAGCATCCATTGCACATGAAATCACAAGACACATTTCACTTTTTTTTCCCCCTTATTCCTATTTTTTCCCCCTTTTCCAGAGGCCAAGGCAGTTTTTCTCCTTCTCCTGCTCCTCTCCCCACTGCAGCCAGGCTGGCTGACGGGTGTCCGCTTCTCTGCCGTGTAACAGCGGGAAACAGAACAAAAAGAAAAAGGCAGGAGGGGCCACGGGCACCTATTTTCAGTTAAAAACAAAAGAGCCACAACCGGGTGGTTTTTCGCTCCCACAAAGCACCTCGTGGGTACCAGGCTGCCCGTCAACCCTCGGCATGTGAACCTGAACCACAACTTGCCACCAGCCAAAACCGAAAAACAAATAAACAAATAAAAAAAAAATTATAATATAAAAGATCAGCGTCGCCAGGTGACTTAGACTCTGGTGAAACGTGCAGCTGAAGCAATCCCCAGTTTTCTGTCCCAGTCTGGGCTCGGAGGGTTGCGTTGCAGATTTACTGTCCGGAGGGAAACGGCAATGCTGCCATCTCCCTTTTCCCAAACTCAGGAATCAGGCAGTCCAGATAAAATCCAAATAAAGGGAAGAGCCCTGTGCCAGGGCCAAGGACCCGGGGGTTTCGGGGGGCTCTGGGTGTCCCTGTGCCCAAGGATGGGGACCCTGCTCAGGAGACCCCTGTGCCCGTAGGGATGCCCCAGAGTGCACTTTACAGCTTCTCCCTTTGCACAACGCCCCAAATCCCTGCGGAGGGGAGATGCCGAGTGCATCCCAAAGCGGGAAGCGAAGGGGGATGCGCCCATCCCGAGGGGGTGCCCGCGGTCCCCAGGGCAGGGTTACCCCACACCCAGCTCCCACGGCCAGCAGCGTCCCCGGGTGCCGACGGTGCCAGGCTGCTCCCGCGCGGGTCGGGTCAGCGTGGGCCCAGCCAAGGGCAGCTGCAGCGCCATTGTCCCCACGGGTGCCATTGTCCCCACGGGTGCCATTGTCCCAGCTCACGCCCAGGCTTTGTCCTCCCTGAACAATGGCTGGGGCAAAGCCACCCGCAGCCAGCACCCAGGATGGAGAGGGGGACGGAGGGACGAGCCTAGCTGCCATCCCTCCCAAAATTCAGGCCACCCCTTTGCAGCTGAAGGTCGCGCACAGCAAGGGGAAGAGCCCCTGCCACCGCGCTGCCCCCAGCCCCGACCAGGAGCTGCTTGCTGGGGTAAACGACGCAGGGTCACTCAGCCACCCCACAGCCGGCGGTGGCACGGGGACAGGATCTGGCTGGAGAGGAGCGTGGTCCCCATGGTGTCGTGTGCCCCCCAGAGCAGCCCTGGGCCATGATGCCACGGGGATCCTGAGGTCTCCTGCCCTTGGCCCCCGCGTCCTAACGATGCTCTGGGCTGCAGGGTGGGAGGACAGACCCGGGGACAGAACTCCCGCATCCCCTGGGTGACCCCAGCCACTCTCCCACCTCCAACCCCTGCCAAGGGGCACCAGGGTTGTGGGGACCCCCACGATAGCTTCATCTGCTTTTATCTCACCCCGGTTGACCCCACGTCTCCTCTGCCCACCCCAAATTCCGTGCCCACCCTGCTCTGGGAGACGAGGGCTCTGCACGGCCCTTGCCCCGCACCAGGGCACGTCAGTGGTGGTCCCTTAGCTGGGGATTCCTCTCTCCCCCTGAGGCTGGGGGTGAGGGGGGGTTCCCCGGTCCATTGCCAGCCGGTCCTGGCAGGGGGCGAGCCTCTCGGCCCTCCAGCTGTGGTCCTTAGAGCTGGGAGACGGTTTTTGTGGCTGGGAGGCAGAGGGAGGTGGCAAAGGTCCCCCGTCCTCTCCCAGGGCTCAGGCTGTCCCACCGCCGCCGCTCAGACCGGGTGGACAAACTGGTAGACGAGGCGCTGGGAGATGTCGGGTTTCCGGATGATGCCTTTCTTGTAATACTGCCGGATGGAGCGGCTCAGCTTGTCGTAGTTCATGGCCGGGCGGTTCTTCCGGATGCCCCACAGCCGGGCCACTTGCGCCGAGTCCTCGATCTTGAAGATGCCTGCGAGGGGACCAGGGCATGGGGGGGTTACAGCCTTGCCATCCCCCCAGTGCCCGCCCTAGGGCCATCGGACCACCCACTCACCCACCCACCCACCTTTCTCCTTGTTGAGCCAGCGGATGAAGCGGCCGTAGTTGTGGGGTTTCAGCAGCAGCTCTTTGAGGAACTGCCAGAGGTGGATGGGTTGGCCGGCGCAGGACGAGTCCACCCCGCTGTCTGCCCAGCCAGCATCACCTCCTGCTGCGGGACGGGATGGGTGAGATGGGGTGGGGAAGAGAGCCCTCGCTGCTTTGTGCTGTCCCGGGGACCCCGCACCAGTCCTCATCTGGGAAATTCCGTCCTGATGCCCGTGGGTCTCTGGAGACCCAGCCCAGGCACTGGGTTGGCCAGGGTTTCGTGGCCGTTCCCCCTTTGCCGCACCCCACAGACAGCCCGGGGGCTGCCCCGGGGCAGAGGGAGCGCAACCACACGGATGCTGCTGCAGCACCGGCTCCACAATGCTTAATTGCAATTAAGCAGGGAGTGACCCCTCAAACACCCCAGACCTGCCTGCAGCAGAAGCGAGGCCAGCGGAGCTGAGCCCGCGCAGAACTCACCGCAGTATCTCACATCTCCCGGGGCAGCTTTTTCCTTCATCCAGGCGGCTGGAAGAGAGGAGCGGGTGGTCAGGGCGGCATCTCCCATCGCACAGCATCACCCACCCTCCCCAGCTCCCTCCCGGTCCCCGGCACCCACCAGACTTCCAGATGTCGAGGTGGGCGTGCAGGATGTCTCCGCAGGCGGGCGAGCGCTGGCAGAACTGCTCCTCGGACATGGAACACAGGTCCTTTCCCGACAGCTCCTGGAAAGACTTCCCAATCTGCGGCAGGCGGTACTGGTGCTCCGTCCACAGGATCCACTTCTGCACGTTGCCGGGGCTCCACTCCGCGGGGTCTGGAGGTGCAGGGTGAGCGTGGCCAGCGGCAAAGCCCGGGCAAACTCAGCTCACCCCACAGCGGCCCCAGGAAACCGTCCCCTCCTGCCCCACTACAGCGTCACCCGCCGGGGTGGGAGCACCCTGCTGCCCTGGTCCCCAGGGACAGGACCATCCCCTTGCCACCTCCTTCGCTTTGGGGAGCCTCATCCGGGCTTTTGGAGCCCTGCACCATCCCGGGTGACACCGAATGCTTTGAGGGAGTGGGTGCCAGAGCCTGCATAAACCTGAGCACATCCTGAGGCTGCTCGCATCCCGGCAGCAATGCCCCAAGGAGAGCACCCCAGTGATGTCCCACAGCAGTGGTACCCACGGAACAGGGTCCTGGGCTGTCCCGCTCCCCTCGCACCCAACCCCAATCCCAGCTAGGGTCACATCAGCTGGCTCCAGGCTGTCCCCAACCCCACGCACTCCTCTGCCCGTTCCTGATGTCCCAGGGAAAACAGGAGAGGAAAAAGGATAACAAGTCGCCCTGCCTGCTCCTTGGTACCCCACGGCCCCCACCCAGAGGTGCACGAGGCTGTGAGGTGCCTCGATAACGGTGCCCCGGGAGGGGAGGGGACCCCCAGCTCAGCAGAGGGGACGGGCTCAGCACCGGGTCGCTGCGTCCCTGTGCCTCCGCAGCACCAGCTGGGTCGCACCAGCACCCCGCGCCCAGCGCAGGGTAAAACCCTGCTGACCCCTGCCTCAGCCTAACCCCCAGCCAACGAGGACAGAGGAGCGTTTTGCTGGCGTCCCCAAACAGCCCTGCTCCGGAGCGATACCCGGGGAGCCAGGCAGCAGCTGCGCTCCCCCAAACCCTGGTCGCAAACCCCCCAGCTGCAGCAGGGCTTTGGTCCCCCCCGCGCTGGCGCAGCCCTCCCTGGGGACACCCACCTGAAGCGATGTTGAGGAGCTTGCAGGCCGTCTCGATGTCCTTCAGCACCTCGCCCACCACCATGCTCTGCATCTGCTCCAGCGAGTGCTCCTCCAGGTGCAGGCTGGCCTGCAGGTCCCCCTTGGCCCCCAGCCCCAAACCCTGGCTGTCGATGATGGGACATTGCTCCGGCTCCTTCTGCGCCTCCCCTCGCCCACCCTGGGCGCCGCTTTGGGACGGTTCCCCCATCCCCTTGGTGGCCCAGGGGACGTCCTCCGCGTAGAGCGCGTCGAAGTAGTGCAGGCAGAAAGCAGGCAGGGGCTGCTCGGGGGTGCCAGGAGGGCTGGGGGTCTCCGGGCAGCCCCAGCTCCGGCTGTCAGGGTCCCGTGGAGGGGGGAGCAGGGCAGGGTCCGGCCGGACAAGGCGGCCGGGGGGCAAAGCGGTCAGCCCGGGGCTGGCACTGCCCATCCCTCTGCTCAGCGCCAGCTCCGAATCTGCCAGGAGAAGGAGAGAGGAGAGGTGGAGAGTTTCACCCCGGCACCGATTCCCACCTTCCCGCCCAGCAGCCAGGCACAAAAGGAGGAACTAAGCTTGTTAGAGGGGAAAAAAACCTCCAAAGAGCCCCACGGTGCCCTGCGGGCCCCCGGATGAACACAGGGGTCAGCCATGGGGCTGGGGGGGGCTGTCTGATTTTGGGTGGACCGGCCGCAGCAGTTGGCAGGGAGAAGGAGCCGGGGAGCGAGGCAGCCCCACCACCGCGGGCTTTTAGGGTCTTCTCCTGAATCACACCCCAGGTTGGCAGCCGTTCAGGCTCAGCCGGGGCCGGGTGCCCTTTGGGAGGCAGCGGGGAGCACTGGAAGGGCTCCGAGGCGCCCAAGCAGGGCAGCCCGTGGGCGTCAAGGGCTGCGGGACGCCCAAATCCTGGGAAACATCACCCAGGGATGTGATGGCACCCAGACCCCACTCTCCTGGGCCGGGAGAGGAGCCCAGCACCCCAGCTCTCCGCTCTCGGCCACTATTGCCGACCCTTAGACAAGAACTTTCCTTTTGATCTCTTGCAAGAAAAATGACCCAAAATCAACCCCGTCCCCATCTGTCTCTGGTACGCGGGGAGTCCTGGAGAAGAGGATGAGCCTGCTGAATTTCCATGGCAACACCAGGGAACGGCTCCATCCCTGGAGAAACCTCCTTGAGAGCCTTCCTGAGGCTTTGGGATGAGAAAAATCCCTGCCAGGGGAGACGCTGGTGATGGGCACGGCCGAGCTCCTTGCCAGCCTCCAGCATTGCTTTTTACAAGGAGAAAAAAAAATAAAATAACTTGCTCCAAATAGGTTATTTAAAAGCAGAAAAAAGGTGGCAGCTTTTGCAATGCAGCCAGAAATAAAAAATGAGTGTGCAAAGCCTGAACCAACCCCAACCCCTCTACGGAAAGCAGGCACCCCCCAAAGGGGAAAGGGTTACCGTCCCGGTAATGTCTCTGGCTTCGAGGATGCTTCACGACCCCAGAGCATCCCGGAGGCACTGGGGACAAGATCTCTGGCCCATCCCCAGAAGCCCTGGTGCTGCATGGCTGGAGCTGCCGTGCAGTTCCACGTTGCTGGGCCCAGCTCTGCTCCCTGGGCGTTAATTAAATGTCGTTAATAGCCACGCGCTGTGGCCCCGTTAACCGCAGCGGTACCGATGGGGCGGACCGGCTGCATCCCGCTCTCAGGGATGTTTAACACACTCACTGGGAATTTTAAAGCCTCAGAATGAAAAGTTCTGAGGCTTTGCATCACCCACACCATGAGGAAGCTCTGCCCATCGTTTCACCCTCAGAAAAGCCCAAAAACCTTGGAAAAACGCACAGAGGAGCCGCAGTCGCCCAAACAGCACCCACGCCAGCCTGATGCCACAGGGACCTAGAGAGGGGGCGTGGGTTTGGGAGCTGGAGCTCACGTCCCCGAGGGGTTTGGGTGGCACTGCAGAGAGGAGGAGGAGGAGGGAGAAGGGGTGCCCGTGCCCCCAAGCCACCCCCGTCGCCCAGTTTCCCTGAGAGATAGTGGCGGCTTCCAAACCTCTCCTTGATTTGCTCTGGATTAAAAGAAGAGCTTTAGCAGATCAGCCTCAAATCCAGCCTCACGCTGCTCCCGGCACAAAAGGGAAGCGGTAACAGCTTGCGCGGCTCCAGCCCGTTGCGCAGCGCCGGCTGTAGGGGCTTTCTGGGGGGGGCTGGGGGTCTCGTCCCCAAGGCCTCCGGGATGCTCTGGGGTCGTGGAGCATCCTCGAAGCCGGAGATGCAGAGGAGCGGGCTGTGGAGCTGTCCCTGGGCATGCGGCGGGATGGATGGCCCCATCCTCAGCCCCATCCCAGCCCCCTCCTCCCAGCCAGGACCAGAAGGACCCCATCCCCCGGGCAGGCGGCCCCGAAAACCTGAGCGGTCACCCCGGTGCTGTGCTCCCAGGGCGGGGGCCTTTGTTTGACTTTCTCCCGCTCTGGCACGCAGGCGGCCGGGCTGGGTGGGGACCTGTTTGCTCTAAGAAACCGCTTCGGGTGGCTCTTTCCCTCTCCTCACCCTTTTCTGCTTTTCCCTGGAAAAGGAGAGCCAGAGGGGCAGCCCCAGGTGCCCGGAGACGCTTGCTGGAAGCACTGACCCGCCTGGCAACCCAAAAATCCTCCACGTGCCCTGCTCGAGCCGAACGGGGCTGCGCTGGTGACCGCGCCGGCTCTGGGAAACGCTCGCCGACTCGCACACACTGCCAGCGGTGAGCGCAGCCCCGGACCTGTGGGCTTTGCACAGGGCTAGCCTGCAGCAGAGCCGCTCCGAGGCAGCATCCCGCTGCTCTGGACAAGACGGGAAGCGATCAGGGAATTGGCTCTTGCAGCGCTTCAGCCAGCAGGCACCAAGAGAGAGAAGCCCACCACGTCCCCAGGGTTTTGCCCCCAGCAGCCAAGACGTGGTGGTGGGAACTCAGCAGGCTCTGAGCAAGAGTGGTGCTGTCGCTGGGGTGCCAGGCGGAGCGGGGTGCTGCCGCAGGACCCCCACCCTCGCCCAGCCCTCCCTGCCAGCAGCGCCGTCACCGGCAAGCAAGAACATGGCACAGAGCAGACCCCAAACCAGGTTGGAGCCGTAGAGTCCCACAGATGTTTCTCCACGTCCCACAACAAAACTCAACCACCAGTGCCCTGGGGCACGGCCAGGAGGTGACCGCAACCCCAAAACGATGAGTGACCCTGCCTCACTCCCTGCTGCTACCCATGGGTACGGAGAGGACACTCCAGCCAGTTGGGATGGGCACAAGGAGCCCCCGCTCTTGCTGGCACGGCGAACAGCCAAGCTGCCGGCATGAGGGCTCATTCCCTGCACGGCGCAGAGCAGGGCAAGGAGGAAAAGGCAACGGCCGCCGCCGAAGGGCACCTCAGCCCGGCCCCCGACATCTCAGACAGCAGCCGAGAAAAATGAACGCAGACATTCCCTTCGAGAAGAAAGCCCGGGGCAGTGAGGCTGTGACGTGGGGCCAGCTGCAAGCTCAGGGTTTTGGGTGGCGCTGGGTCACGGCTCAGCACCGCGGGGGTGCAGTGACTCAGCCCCGTCCGGAGGCCGGGGGAGCAGCGGGTGCGATGGCCTGGGGGGATGAGGATGGGGACAAGGACCTCCCGTGCCACACCAAGCCCTCCCGGCAAACACAACCCCCCGTCGCCCAGGGTGGTGACACCGGCAGCAGCGACGGGGAGAGCTGGGGTCAGCCCTTGGGAGCACGAAAAAAGAAATAAAAAGTCCACCCAAGCAGCACCCTCGAACAATGGCTCCGTTAATTAAAATTAAACCTGCGGTTGAACAGGTTGTGCCGCAGCACGGCTCGCAGAGCCCCGTGGGATCGGCTGCGGAAGGAGGTGCTGCCTGCGGCACCTGGGACGTCTCCAAATTCCCGGGCGCCTCCAGAAGCCGTTCCTGGGCAGCTGAGGTGGCAGGCCAGGCTCCGGGGTCACTCCAGCCCCCGGGCTGGGGATGGGGACAGTGCCGAGGACGTGCAGTGCTGGCTGGGGAGGAACTGGGGACGTGTGGGACCCCGAGCTGCCCCAGCCCGCCCCGAGCAGCCCCGTGGGTGGTGGGATTTGTCTTCAACCCATCCCTCCAGCCTTACCCAAGCTGAGACCCTGGGGGTGGGAGAGGATGGGGACCCTGCAATCCCCTCTCTGCCCAAAAGCCCGTCTGGATTTGGGTGGATTTTCCCTGTTTTCTGCATCCCTTGCCCCTGCACCTCCCTGGGTTCAGCAGGTGCCCGCTCCTCCTTGCAGGATGGATTCCCCAGCCCGTGCCACCCCACCAGCCTCGCCGTGCCACGTCCCTCCCAGCTGCCAAACCCTCCTTGCCTGTGCCACGCACCCCTTTTATCTCGGGGTGGAGGGAGGAGAGGGATTGGCCAAAATCACCCAGCAGCCGGGGCAGGGGCGTGGGACAGCGCTCGAGGGGCCGGGGAGGTGGCAGCGTGGGGGTCTCACTGCTGTACCTGCGTGGTGATGGGGCTGGGGCCGGGGCAAGCCCCATCGTACATACGCACAGGAGGGATGCAGCCCATCCCGGGGGTCCTGGACCCCCAGTTTGCCCCCGCTCTCAGCCATCTCCAACACCTCCAAGGCATCCCCTGCCATTACCTGCATGGGTGCTGGCACGGGGACCAGGCGTCCCTACGCCCCGGGTCAGGCTGCCCTCTCCATCGGCACGGGGAGCGGACACGGGTGGAACGCGCCAGTGGCCTGAGCAAAGCCTGGGTGCTCGACGTCCCCCAGGTGAGCAGCAGAGCTTGGTGTTCCCCAGGCGGGGCCAGGGAGCCCCTATTTATAGCAGCACCTTCCTCCCCCTGCCAGCTCCGTGCCCCATGAGAAAGCCCCAATTGTGGGGGAATTGGCAGCCGAGTGGCGTTTGTGTTTCACTAACCGAGCAGAACCATAAAAATCAAACCGAGGGCCAATGTGCCTTTAGCGCTGGAAAAAAAAAATAATAAAACACCCAGCAGAAACGCAGAGCAGCGCTGAGACGGTGCGGGTTCAGTAAAGGGGTTCAAAGGGCTTTATAGAGACACCTCTGCGCCGGCAGCTCCTCCATGGCCACTCGGGACCCAGGGTGCTCTGTGAAGGACCCCAGTTGCTTCCCAGTCACACAGCATCCCAAAACACATCGTCCCCCACCTCCCGCCAGGCACAGGGGCTGCTGGGACCCTCCCATGGCCGCTGCCGCTACTGGGTGGGCTTGGGAGGAGCCGGCTCCCATCCCACCCTCCTCGCACGAGAGGGTCGTGAAGGCACAAAGCTGGCAAATCCCATTTTATTTTGGTTTACACCATCCTGAGAAGTGCCAGCAGCCTCGTGCCAAGGGACAACCTTTCCCCGTTCAGCACTAATGGCAGCTGGAGGGGCGAGGAGCCGTAGGATGGGATGTGCACATGGGACGGCACCGCGTCCGCCCCAAATTGGTGCCAAAAGGCTGTGGGAGCCCCAGAAGGGAGGGAAGGTGGGTGCTGGCGGAGCATTGGGCAGCAGGAAGGGTTGCGGCGGCGGCGTGGGGCTTACCTGGAGGGTGCGCAGGCAGCTCAGGAGCAGCATGGGTCCCGGCGTCGGGTGGGAAGAGCCGTTCCCGTGGTGCTCGGCACGGTGGCCAGGATGGGCATGGCCCAAAGCGGGGTGACCCGGCACCAGTGGGGAGGGCGGCCAGCAGCACCCTGCCCAGCTTAACGCCGGCCCCGCCGTGACAGGGCGGCTGGGTTGAGTTGCGTCGGGTCTCAGCAGGCAGCAGCGGGACGGGGACGGGGACAGGGCACCCTGAGCAGCTCTGAGGGCGATGGTGGGACGAAGCCAGCCGGCAGCCGTGCGGAGCTATGCGAGGGAGAAGCCGGCAGCCCAGCGGAGTGCAAGGTGCTCGGTCCTTTGCGCATTATATCCAATTCCTTCCTTATTTACCTGAACAAACAAGCTGGGTGCTTACCTCAGCTGGAGGTGTTTGAATAGCCCAGGCTGGCGTTAACCCTTCAGGGGTGTGTGGAGGTGCTGGGCTCAGACCCAAACGGGCCCTGGGAGGGGAGGAGGGCAAATCTGGGCACCGTGAACCTCTTCCCACCCCCACCTGGGCCACCCGTCCAAGAGACGGGGATGCTGCGAGGGGTGGAACCGAAGGCTCCTGCTGGAGCTGGACCCTGCTGCACAGGGCGCTGTGGGATGCAGTAGAGGCCCTGGCCAGACCCTGCAGCACAATGTCGCTCCCCCAGCATGGGCTGGGCCATTCTGGGGCCGGGAGCATCCCTGACTCTACCCCAGGAGCATCCCCGACCGGTACCCCAGGAGCGTCCCCAACCGACACTCATGCAAGCTCGGCTGCGTGGGGCTAGCGATGGAGGCAACAGTGAAGGAGGATGCTTGGAGCCCATCAGGGACAAACAGAGCCCCTCACACCAGCCAAACCACCCCTCGCAGCGGGGACACAGCTCTGGCTCCTCCCCGAGGGTCCGCAGTGCCGCTGCCTGCGGGCAGGACGGGGCGTCCAGGGCACGGCAGGAACGCGCAGCGCTCCGGGCCTGGGTTGTCTTCACCGGCGTAAGCAGGAAAAAGCTGTTTTGACCTAGACAGATGCTGAGCTGGTATTTATTGTCTTTTTTTTTTTAACACGTGAAGAAGGCAGGACAGTTCAGGCTGCTCTCCCGCGCACGTAGCGCTGCCGAAACCAAATTCCCCCATGCCCTGAAAACCCACGTCAGACAAAACCCCGGCCACAAACACCCGTGGGTGCAACCTGGCTGGGACCCGCGTCACCATGTGGCCGTTGCTCCTGGGCTTCGCATCCCCCACAGCCAGCATCCCTTGGCCGCCCTGACCCCGGGGCCGGTGCGCGGCGGCGGCACGGCACGGCTGATAAGCCATCCATCGGACCTGTTTGCCGGAAGGAAAAAAAAATCAAACCCTGTAGGAAGGCGACCCCCTCGTTACGTCTTCCCCGGCCCGCCCAGCGCCTTGGCAAAGGGCTTCGCTGCGCTATCGGCAGCGCCAGGAGTTTCTGCCTCCCTTTTGAAATGCCTCAATGTTATCTTATCGGTGGGGAAAGCGTTCCCCCCGGAGTAGGGCTGCTGCCGTCCAAGGGGAGCTTTTCCCCCCTGTTTTGGTAAACACGGCCGGGCCCGTGCGACGTGGCAGCGGGTGGGGGGAGATGTGGGGTAGGGAGGACGCGGGGAGCGAGCAGCTGCGGTGCGGAAGCCACCAGCCCCCGGCCGGGCTTTGCCATGGGGTACGGTGCACAGGGATGCGACACAGCCAGGAGGGGGGGTCCCGACCACCCAGTGTCCCCCCAGTGCCGCTGGCTGATGGCGGCCGCAGCCCAGCCCCTCGCGCTGCTCAGAGCATCACGATGCCGGGTCCTGACCAGAGCAGGAAGCCGGGAGCAGCGGGCACCGCGCTGGGGCTCTGCCCGGCTCGGGGGCTGGTGCACAGCACCCAAACCCGCTCCCGTGTCTCAGCCCAGCATCCCCACACGGGAACTGGGAGCAGGAATGTCCCAGCGCAGCCGTGGAGCCGAGGCCGTAGACATCCGTGCATGGACATCTTATCGTAGCATGGAAACACGGGAGTCTCAGCTGTGGGAACTCAAGACACAGAGTAAAACCGTGAACAAATTCCGCACTGATGCGCCCGTGAGCCGCGCTGGGAAATCACCGCGGTCATCCCGCACCTTCCTGCAGCAGCTTGGCGGCCGGGCTGCGGGCTCAGGGGAGAGTTTGCCGAGCAGGTTACGGTTTGCACGGGTCGCGCGAGCTGGATTTGCACCTCCTCGCCATGCCATCACCCACGGGTCTCCCTCGTTCATTAGGTTTAATTACTGCTTGCTACCAGAGCAAACATCAAAACAGCACAGGCGAAGGAGCCGGGAGCAAAGCGAGGAGGGCACGACTGGGGACACGGGGTGAGCGCAGGACGTCACCGGGCAGAGGGATGTGCTGGCACGGCCGGGTGCCTGGTCCCTGCCTGGGAGCATCCTGGACCCGGGTCATCCCGGTCTGGCTGGGAACCTCGCGCCCAAAAAAACTCTCCCTACTCCTCTTACCAGTAGCACCGGAGATTTCGATAAGCAAAAGAGATTAAAGGGAAAAACATTTGCTTTGCTGTGCTGAGGGAGAGCTGGGCAGTATGACGCGGAGCTGAGAAAACAGGCAAAAAAACCCCAAAAGTGAGATCCCTGCTTTCCTGCGCAGAGCAGGTGGGGTGGCTGCAGCCGCTCGGCGTCACCGGCCGTGCCGCGCGCTCGCCTGGCCGCTGCCTTTCGCAATCGGCGCAGCTCTGCTTGCATATGCAAACCAGGAAAAGAAGAGGTTGCGACATCCCAGAACCAACAAAAGAGGGGAAATAAAGTCTGGCTTTTCTGCCCCGTGTGCGCAGTTTTTGATGCTTTTTTCCTTGTCCTCCCTGTCAACCCTTCGGCTCCAATTCCGGTGCCTTTTGCCACGGCTGAAACTTCAACGCTTGGGAACGCCGCCGGAGGGGAGGGATGGAGAAACGATTCGTGAATCAGCCTGGAAGAATCTCTCTGCCCACCTGCCTGCAGCTAATCTCTGGCTCCATCACAAGAATAATAGATAAGCAGCCGTATAATATATAATAAAACTATTGAAGGCACTTGATGTCACTGCAAAAACCACAGAGCCCATCGGGTCTGGTTTGTCCCCGCGCCGAGCGGTGTTTCCTGGTCCCCCGCTCCGTCTCTCGCACAGCGCTTGGGGACAACGGTTGTCCCCATGCAAAGCGAACCCACAAGCTTGGGCTCCTCGGAGAGGCCTCATCCTGCATCCCGCACCTCTGGGATGTCCTAAGGCGATGCTCAGAGGGAATAATCCCGGCTCCCAGGCTGCAGGATGGGCTCTCTGAGGGTTTACTGCGACCCAAGGGGACTGGAAATGGTTGAAAAGCCTTTAACCCAGCCCTCCGCTCGGTCTTGCTCCGCAGGCATGAAGCCACGGGAGCCACGTCTGCAGCACTCAGCGCCTCAGCCTGCACCAGCCCCAGATCTCGTGGGTGTTTTTGTCCTGAGACCCTCACCACGGCGCTAGGCTGGCAGCGTGACAGGGAGGGGCACTCCCAGGCTGCCCCCAAACAGAGCATCCCTTGGGTTTCCACCTCCGGTCAGCACCGTCATCCCCGCTCCGGTACCCGCAGGGGGGCAGGGGGATGCTCCCAGTGCTGGGCTTCCAGTTAACTGGGACAGCACCAGGATGGAGAGAATCCCTGCCGGGTACAAGGGGCAGCCCGAGAAGCCCAGGCCTGAAGCCACGGGTGCAGGAGCAAGGTCCCTTGCTCCGCTCCCGCCGCCCGTAATCTTAATTGCTTGTCCCCGGCTGTTTGCTAACAGCAATGCGTTTCCTCCCGGCCCGCAGCGAGAGGGCTGATCGCCCTCGCCCGTGTGTTATTTGGAGCCGACATGCGTACGGGAGGTCAGAACCTGGAGTGCTCCCTGCCATCCTAGGAAGCGTCCTGACGGTGGGAGCGGGGCAGGGAGGAGCGAGCAGAGGGGCCGGCAGCCCATGGGTCTCAGACCCACCTCACCCGCTGCCCACCAGCTCCTCTTTCCCCAAAAAGGGCAGCAGGCTCAGCAGAAAGTAGGAATACCGGCCGCCTTTTCCATCCCAGCTCACATCCGCTTTGTGGTCCCAACTGGGTGCCCACCCTTGGAGAGGTCCCCTTGCTTCTGCCCCACTCACCGCTCCAACCGCGGGTCCTGCTCTCCGGGAAGTCGCTCCGGGCGGGCTGGTTTGTGCAGATGAGTTTTGGAGATGCTCTAGCAAGAGGTGTCGGTGCAGAGCAGCATCCTCCAGTCCCGGTTCCCACAGCCAGCGTGTCCACGTGGCATCCCCGTGCCACCAAAGCAGAGCAAACATCCGGCAGCGCGATTTCGGCATCCAGTTGAGCTGCCAGTTGCATTCCCCCACGAT
Organism: Ardeotis arabs; assembly: GCA_011801015.1. Lineage (NCBI taxonomy): Eukaryota > Metazoa > Chordata > Aves > Otidiformes > Otididae > Ardeotis > Ardeotis arabs. Next base: position 84,859 of record JAAGAY010006550.1, on the reverse strand, counting down.
TCCCCAAAAAACCCCACTGCAGAGGGGTGCGAACAGCCACCACCGCAGGGAAAGGGGCACCCACCAGGACCGGGTGCTCCCGGTGCCCAGCCACGGGGCCGAGCTTACCCACCCGAGCTGGGGATCGGCCAAGGGTTCCACTGCCCTTGGAGGGCACCTGGGAATGGGAAGAGGGCTTTTTCCAGCAGAGCGGCAAGGCTGGAGTTCACCAAAGGGCCAGGGAGAGAAATAACTGAGGGGCGCGCACAGAGAAGCTGCGACGCTTTTTATTTGTGCGGTGATCCTCCACGGATCTACCAGGGAGCATCTTCTCGCACTCATGAGGTTGCTCCAAAGCAGAGACCAACCAAATCCCTTGAAATTCCTCCTCATCCCAGTCAAATCCACCCATTTCCAAGCAGCCCCATGCGGCGGGGCCGAGCAGGGCCGCTCCCCTTTACGACCTCCCCGGGCTGCCCCATCTCCCAGCTGCTGCCATAAAGCCTCTTTACGGGGGACGCGTGTGTGCGCGAGGCAAACAGCCGTGCGAACGGCTGCGGCACCCGCCCACCGGGCCCACCCTGATAAAAGAGCTGGGAATCCCAGCCCCAGGGATCCCTTCGCAGCCCGCAGCTCCAGGAGGGGCTGAGGTTTGGCTCCGGGGTGCCACAGCCCCACTCTGTCAACCCATGGGTGGCTGGGGAAGGAGAAAGCGGCGGAGGATGGAGACACCGGGGTGATGACAGCACAAGCTCGAGCCCAGCCCTGGGACCACCGCCTCCCCACCCAAACACACCATCCCGCTTCCCTGCCTGCTCCCAGCACCCTTCCCACATCACCGGTACCCCGTGGGGACTCTCCCACGCCAGGCTCAGCACAAACCCCGGGTGACGCAGGCTGGGAGGTCACGGGCCGCCCGGCCGGGCTGGGAGCAGCGGGATCCACCGGCATGTTTGCTGTTCCCTGCTCAAAGCCCTGCTCTTTTCTTCCTCCAGTTACTTTAAACTCCCGCTTTTGTCTCTCGGGATTAAAAGCCTGGAAAGGGTTGCGGGTTGCCCAGCGGTGCCAGGAAGAGAGGGCTCAGGGTGGCGTGGGCACGCCCGGCTCGGTGGCAGGGCAAACCCTGGCAGAGGGAGGATTAGGAAAGGTCACGGCCCCCCCTGCACCATCACTGGCAATTTGGGGTGCAGAGGCGGGTAAACCCACATGCAGGGATGGCTCCTGCTCCGGGGTCTGCGTGCACCAGCCCCACAGCAGTTGCATCAGCATGCAAACCCCAAATCCCAGCCAGGATGGGAGAAACCCCCCTGTACCCCCATTTCCTCACCGTCACCCATCCATCCCACCTGCGCGGGGGGCGATGGGGTGACAGGGCCAGCACCCCCTCCCCACGCCGCGGGCTCGGGGCCGTTCGGTGCCGGCGGTTCCCAGGCGCACGCAGGCAGCCAGGTGAGACGGGCAGGGCCCTGTGCCAGCAGACGGGATGTTGTCTTTTCACACAGCACCGGCGCGGGGCCGAGCGGCAGCGAAACCCTCGGCGGCTTGCTTTCCCACACTGGTTGCCATTAAGAAATGCAAATTCATTCTTTTTCTCCTGCCCACTGCTTCTCCCCGCATGCAAAACGATCCTTGGGCATAACGGCCCCCACGGAGCGACGGCCTCGGAGAGCGTGGGAGCTGCCGGGGCAGGGAAACGCATCCCGGGTGGGAGCGGGCGGCACCAGCAGCTCCAATGGTCTGAAAGCCAAGGAGGGCTGGGGAGGCACGCAACGCCCCAGAGCGCAGGAGAGGCTCTGGGTTGCGGTTTTCCCTTCAGTCCTGCGCTATCCATCCCTGGGAGAGCCCGCAGGAGGTTTTGCCCCAGGGAAGAAATTTCTAAAAACAACCCCAAAACCCCCACTCAGCCCTGTCACAGCTCAAAGAGCAGGATGGGGAGGGGAAGGCACGGGGTGAGCAGGGACTAGAGCCACCCCCATCCCATCGCTGTCGGGATCAGAAAGCCCCAATCCCGCTGAGCGGGTTTGCAGCTCCCACGGGAGCGGAGTGGGGAGGACCCCTCCGTGTCCCACTCCAAGGGATGAAGCCACTCGGCCTCCCGCAGCATTGCAGGGAGCAGTGGGTCTGGGGCGAAGGCACTGTGCTCCCAGTCCCCCCAGTGTCTCGCACACCAGTAGGGATGAGGAAAAACCTGCGAGGCTGGAGGAAGGCTGGGGATGGAGCCGGCGCTGAGCTGCTGCAGAGCGAGCAGTGACTCAGCCGTGAGTCACGCTGCTCCGAAGGAAACGTGTCCTTCCCGCGAGCATCGCCCGGGTCAGGCACCCACCTCAGCAGGGAGCCAGGCTCGAGAAGGCAAAAAGGGGCGCAGGACCCCAAAGGAGGTCCCATGCTTGGGGACAGGGCATCGCAGCAGCGCGTCTTGCCTCTGTGCCCTCCCCAGGCGCTGGGCTGGCCTCGGAGCTGGGAGGAATTTGCTCCCGGGGGCAGTTCCTGGGCACCCTCAGCCTCCCCAGCCTCCCCGACACCGCGCGGAGCCTCAGCTCCCAGAGCCTGGGCTGGGGAGAACCAAACTGTGACCGATGCTGGGAGAGGGACAGGGGGCACGCAGAGCTCCCGGCACACACCAACGCCTTGGCGGAGACGGGCGGCATTCCACGGTGGCATCCCTGGTTTTGCAGGACGGGACATTAAAGCAGAAAGCAATTAACGCTCTGCAAGCAGAGAGCAGGAGCCCCAGCGAGGGACGTGACCCAAAATGGCTCTGCTTTCCCCTTGAAGGGCTGCCCCGGCCCCAAGCCCAGCTCTCCCCATCCCAGCGCTGGCTCGGGGCACCGGCAGAACGAGGACATCACTTCTCTCCTCAGTGGTGGATTTTGAGGGCAGCAAAATGTTTGTTCTGTCAACACGTGCCTAATCCCCAACCAAAAGCCGATGAAAAAAGCCATCGGGGGGGGGGGAAGGATGGGAATAAGCTGCCCTTTGAAACAAAGCCCTGACGGTGACAGCCGCAGCCCCAAAGGGGGGGACGGCACCTCCGGGGCGTGTGGTGCTGTGCAGCTGGAGACACGAGGGGAATGGGCTCCCTCCACCAGCGCTGCGGTCCCTGTGGTCCCTGCGGCCCCAGCACCCTGCAACGGGGCTGGGAAGGGGGAACGGATCTCCAGCTCCAGCCTGGCCCTGACAAAAATCAACGCAACCTTCTTAAACCCAGGCAGGAGCCCCAGCGCCATGGAGGAGCTGCAAGAAACATCCTTGCTCTGAAATGATTGCCCAGCGTCAGCAGCAAATCAAGGTTTCCATGCATCCGTGCAGCAAACCTTCCCTCTGCAAAGCCTGGGACATCCCTGTCCCATGTCCCCGCTGACCCGGCGCTTGGCTGCAACGCTCTGAACCTGTCCCCAACGGGCTCACCTGAGGCTTGGCATATTCAGGTGACCCATAAAGCCTTTTTCCTGTGGGATGAAATAAAATTTTGCCATGGCAAGGCTCATTTCCAGCCCAGCCTGGCCACCGAGCCTGGCCAGCACTGGCCACAAGACCCAGCCCCTGCAGGGACAAGCTCCCAGCACTCAACGGCATCGGCCCCGCACCCTTCACCTGAAGAAAAAAGAAAAAAAAAAAAAGTACATTTAGCAGTTCCATTTGTTTGCTCTTTAAATAATTGTTTCCTTATCGCTATTTATTTAGATCCCTTTAAAATTCTGACAAACCTGCTTCTCAGGCACCGTCACCCGCTTCCTCCCACCCGCTCCCTGCGCTGCCCGCGGGCGAGGCAGAGCAGCCAGGCTGCACGGCACGGCTCGTCCCGGGAGGGTCCCCCGCTCGGGGATGTATTGACCCCTGCTCACCTCCTCCTTCCCAAGGTGGAGGAACTGGGATGCTCCAAAGCCATGGTTTGGGAAGCTCGTCCTCCTCGCCCCATCCCACCACGGACCACGGCAGCGGAGGCAGCGGCTCTGGGGCGCAGCTGAGTCCTGCCAGGCTCAGGGAGCAGCGGGGGGACACCAGCAAGGGGGTCGGGAAGGAAGGTGACGCGACACACGTGCTGCCCACCATGGAGAGGTCTCAGAGTGGCTGCACCAGGCCTTTGCTGGGGGTGGAGGGAGCGAGGATGAGCCCGGTGCTGCCCAAACCCCCTCTATCCCCCTCCCTTTGCCGCCCGCGGTGCCCCGGAGTGGGTGAAGAGCTGGGCACTTGCCCAGGTAGCCACAAAGGCCACGGCAGCCACTGGCCACGGTTGCCCAACACTCAAAGTCCAGCCCAGCACTGCTCTCAGCTCCTGCCAGCACCCATGAGAGAGCAGCACCCAGAGCTGCTGGGGCAAAGAGGGGGTGGGTTTAGGTGTCCCACGAGCAGGGACAGGGGACGTCCCCACAGCCTTTCTGGGACCCTCTGACCCTCTCCACTGTCGAACTGGGGAGTGCCGGTCCAGGGGCATCGCTCGCTGTCACCTACAAGAGGGGTTCAACGTCCCACCGCGCTGGGCTGGGGTGTGACGGGCTCGTCCCCGGGGTCCTGTCCAACACCCTGGGGTTTTGGGCTTCGCTGCCACCAGTTGACGTCACGGCCCAGCCTGCAGCTGTCAGAATTAATTGAGGAAACCCAGCCACAGCAAACAACAAGGAGGGAAAGCAGGGCAGATTAGATAAGGAGGAATGCGAGGTCCTCGCTGGATTTTCCCCCTGGACAACAAGCCTCGCCCGCTCGTTCGGGCACAGAGCCCGCAGAGCCCAGGCTGCTCCTCAGCAGCAGCGCAAGGAGCTCAGACCGAGGAGAGGCTGAAACCCCTCTTCTGCAGGACAGCTTTGCTGAAAAAGGGCCTGGCGTACCCCATACTCGAGGTTTGCGTGTCCCACTTACAGGACATCTCCACCTTTAGGGCATCCCAGACCTGGGGAGGTCCTGCCTGCGCTGTCCCTGCCCAGCACACGCTCCTGCCCACCTGGGCAGCATCACCCCAGCCCCGTGGTGGCGGTGACGGGCCAGGTGACACTGTGCCACCTCACTGCTTAGTGCAACCAGCATGGACCACACACCCATGCACCCAGCAAAGCCAGCCTGGCACTGTGCTCGGTGCAGGACAGCAGCCACTTTGGAGATGTACGGGGACACAGCCCATGCCTGGCCGGCCACTGTCCCCAGCAGGTCCCCAAGCCTGGAAAAGCCACATCCAGCAGCTCTGGAGGGTTTTGCAGATAAGGAACAACCTCAGCTCCCTCTGCTGGCATTGGCTTCAGGTCAGGCCCTTCCCCAGTGAACCCTGGTTATAAATAACATTTCCAAGCGCCTTCCCCAGGACGCGGTGCCACATGCCCAGCCCAAAGCCGGGAAGAAGCTCCCCAGCTCCTGCCACACGCTGCGGGACACAGAACCCATCGGTCCAGCCTGCTCGGGGTATTTATCCCTGTCTTGAAGATGAGGAAACCACTTGGTGAGGGTCAGCAGAGCTGGGGACAGCAGAGGTGAGCTGCAGCCACGCTGCGTGTCCGTGCAGAGCTGGGGAGCAAAGACAAGACACCCACGAGCTCGCTTTTTGGTATTAAACAAGGCTGGTGGGACAGCGGTGGGACAGAGCTGGGGACTCAGCTCCTGCCTCAGCCTCTCCTAAAACACACGGCGAGCGCTGACCTCGCTCGAACAGAGCTGGGTAGCAGCCCAACCTCCCAGCCAGGTGCCTGTGAGGTAAAACATCCCCAGCCATCACCAGCTCACCGGCAACGCACGCCACTGCCCGGGCTTTAGCGGGGCAAAGGGGAAAGGGAACAGGCACGATGCTCGGCCCACGGCAGCCGCGCTCCAGAGCGGCAGCTGGGAAGCAGGAGCCTTGTTTTTAAGCCAATAAAAGGAGATCGCTATGGAGACAGCGCAGCAGCCAGCGGCTTCGCAAGACATCTTATATGGCCTTCCCCACCCACGCACCTGCTCTCCTCTCAGCCATCCCAATTCGGGGTTTGGTTGGAGTTTATGGACAATTTAACCGTGTTTGCAACAGCTGCCTGCAAGAGGCTGGTGGCTCTGGAGAGTTTTACTCTCTGGTGGTGCAGGAGGTGCATCAGCATCGCTCAGCGCGTTCCTGCGGGCACGCAGCTCTCCCGGGAGCGTGCTCGCCTGAACCAGCACTTGGAGTCAGCCACGCAAGCTGGCACAGGGCTGAGCCCTGCCAGCACGCAGGAAAGCCCTTGAGAAGGTTTTTACCTTTCTTTGTAGAGATCCTTAATGAATTCCCACGAACAGGCGATCCAGCACAGCCCCAGAGGTGAAGAGCTGCCACTTGACTGCTGGAAAAAACACAGCCCTGCATGAAGGAGAGCAATCACACCCCACCTCCAGCCTCAGGCTTGCTCAAACACCCTCAGCTTGAATGGGAGTACACCTCAGCTGGGAGAAGAGCCCAGGCAGACCACGGGAGCCACCGGGAAGCCGGTTAAAGAACTGGTTTTGTGCGGAAGGTGTTCAAACATACAGCGCTGACCGGCAGGAGCCAGGACCGCTGCATCTGGGAAACTCTTGAGCGAGCTTCCTCTGCCTGGAGGACAGCCTGTTCACGTCAACCCCTCCACCCAGGTTCCAGCATCACCTTTTTCCCAATACCGTGGCAGAAGATGAAGCCACAATTCTTACGATGTCACCAATTGGCAGCACAGCCGAGCTGCCTCACAGGATGCATACATAAATAGGTGAAAAATGTACTTTTTTTCCTCCTACTTAAGTCTTAAGTTATTGTGAATCCACTTCTGCAGGGCAGACATAATCAAGACAAGGGAATTCTACAAGTGAGGCAGCTTTTAAGCCAGTCCTGCTCCACGCTGCCCGCAGAGCTGAGCCCACAGCGTGCGACGGGGCAAACAAGGCTGGTCCTTACCTGCGCGTGCCATCTGCTTCCTCGCTTGGTCTGCGCCGTGTGCTTTTACTGCTCAGCTGTTTTATGAATGGGGTAGGAAACGTTTGAGATTAGATTTCCTGAAATAATTGCTGTTTAACTGGCTGTTTTCCGACTAACACGCAGGTGGAGCACCCCAATGACAGATTACAGGTTTAGAAAGCTTCCAGAGCAAGCCTGCACTAGAAGTTATTCCTGATCCTGCGTACACACACAGAGATCCCGCTCTCCTTCCCCACGGATGCCCTCACGGCATCGTCTTTGCCAGCACGGCCCGGTTTCCCAGTTGGCCTGTTATCGTTTCAGCACGCATCCCCAGAGGATTTGCGGAGAAGGAAGGGCAGAGGGAGGAAGAGGTGAAGCGAGCGCAAATCCCTCCCGTAGCATCTTGCTGTGCACCGCACGCTTTGTGCTGCATGATTTGGTGGACATAGCAGATAGGAGGGGGAAGAAAAAAAAAAAAGTCATGAAAATCTCCCCTTTTCTTCCCTGCTGCTGTTACAGGTGCTGCTCCCGGAAGGCAGGGTGCTCGCCCGAGCTCACACGTGCGGCACGAGGACACACTGCGATGTCGTGGAGGTTTTGGAGCACATCCTGTGCTTTGTGGTCAGTGGGGCAAGCAGGGCACCCTGGAATCAGAGAATCATTTAGGTTGGAAGAGACCTTTAAGATCAAGTCCAACCGTAAACCTAACACCGCCAAATCCATCGCTAAACCATGTCCCCAAGGGCCACATCTACAGGTGTTGGGCATGACCCAGCGCACTGAGCACGCCTTCCTCACTGGAATTCATCACACACAACCCATGCGGCAGAGAACATCCTCCCGCCTACTGCAGCATCGCTTCAGGGATCAAAAAAAAAAGCTGCTTAAACCCAGATTTATTTTTGTAACTTTTAATGGACAACGATCTGGTTCCCATGAAAATAAGCAAGCAGAAAAAGCAAACCCAAGTAGCTCAGAGGCGACTGCGGCAGCCGTTTGCCTTGGCCCCCTGCCTCAGCACCCCGCACCACACCCAGGCTCCGCGCAGGGACCGCGGTGGGATGACCTCCGTTAGAGCAATCCCTCGGGTTATTTGCCTGCTCAGGAGATAGCATTAGAAGGTGCGATGGTATTTTCCTGTACTGGCAAACTCTGACAGGTTGCAACCCTAAAGACAAACAGATTTTTTTCAAGCAAACAACTAGCAAATGAAAAATTGGGCAGGGAGAAGGGGAGGCAATCCTACCCTACCCAAACAGATCGGTCTCAGGACACCCATGAGCGCCCAGAGCTCACGGGACGCATTCTTTTCAAGGCACAAAATAAACACCCGCAGGCACAGGTAGCAGGATGTCTGTTCCCAGCTCAGCTTAAACAGCACACGAAAGCTCCAGGCATTTATTCAAATGTTCAAAAGCAAACCCGGCGCACGCATATTGAAGCTTCTTGCGAGGATTAGGAACAAAGTCACATGTAAGCGCAAGAACGGCCTCAGCCAAGCTGCTGCACCGTATAGTTTATGTAGGCAAACATTTGGGTGGGTGCCCTGAGCGGTAAGGCCTTCCTTGGGAAACAGGAGCAGCCCAAGACGACTCCACCAAAGCCCAAGATGACTCCACCTTCACATGTCCCCATCTTGAGAGGAGAGGAAAAAAGGAAAGAAAAAAAAAAAAAAAAAGAGAAAAAAAGAGAAAACCAAAATTCCTTAATCCAGAATTCCTCTCCCGCCTCACCAAGAGGCTTGTGGAACAGCAGGTCTGGTCTGCTGCTGTCTGAAGTCTGAGGCATCTCTGCACCAAGGAGCATTTAAGGACCTGGCTGTGGCTGCGGCATTGCTCTGTGCCGGTGACCCCTGTATAAAGATCACCAAATCCAGTTTGCTGCCACTCCTTGCGTCTGTACCCGGACCTCTCAGCGCCACCTCTCCTCCCGCTTCAATCCTGGTTACGGCTGGAAGGCACTGGCAGCGCGGTGTAAGCCGGTGCTCACCCTGTCACCCAGTCAGAGCCCCGGCACAGCACCGAGCCCCAGCGATCCTCTCACACGCGCCAGCTGAGGACTGGTGCAGGCAGGAGACCCAGCATCGTTGTGGAGAAGTTACCTGACCTCGTGACGAGGGACATCCACTGCCGACATCAGGGAACGGGTAGAACCGCAGGCGGGAACGGTCTGTACTGGCACCGCGCACACAGTGCAGCCCCCTCCCTTCACAGCGTCTCCTCCCCATCACCCTTCACAAAAACCCCCAAAACACCTCTGCATGAGCCTCTCCGCCATCCTTGTACCCCTCTGCCTGGACTGGAAAGGTTGTTTCATAAACTCAATAGACACCAAATTCATTTTGTTTTGTTTTGAAAGGGACGTGGGGTGAGGACAGGGCTAGAACTGGGTTTAGGGATACTGTGCCTTAGCGTCTGGGAACACCCTGGAGATAAAAGTAAGCTGAGTATATTTAACTACAAGATGACAGATTCAGAATTTTTTGCAGCTTCAATAAAACTCTCAACAGCTACGGAGCATTTTTTTCTGTGTTAATTTAATCATACAAATATTCATTTATACATTAAGGAAAAAGCTTCCTTTATTTTTTCCCCCAATGTGCTATCACAGGACTTCTCCCAGACTCCAGGAGGCAACACACCATCCTGTTCTACACATGCACTCCCCCCGCGAGAACAGACAGGCTGCAGAACCACCCACGCACCCGCACACACACACAAAAATTAAACACACAACAGAAACCCAGACACGGGACAGCGTGCATTTCCTAACCCCGCAGACTCCAGCTGCTCTCACGCCCACGCGCGCTCTGACCGCGCGGCTTTGCCTCTCGGTGGGGGAGCAGCATCTTCCAAACCTTGGAGGGGTCTGGATCCAATGCTCCCCGAGATGTGGGCAGCCGATTCCAGCTCCCCCCACCCCGCCTCACATCGCATCGCCAGTTTTGGGGCTAGTCCCTGTGCTCCAGTTGGCCTAGGCTCACGCTTGACGCAGGGATCCATGTTAGAGACCACCAGAGATGTTCTGCGCTATGTTTTTCTTTTGAAGGGGTGGGAGGAAGGAAGGAAGGAAGATCTCCCTTTCCCTCCTTATGGCTTCAAGACAGACAGGTGTCAATCAGACTGGAGCCAGTTGCAGCCTCTCCATCACTGCACCCTCCCACAGCAGCGGGTACCAGCCCCATCCTTCCCCCAGTCAGGAACACCAGCCTCACTGGGGTGACAGTCTCTTTACTGGTTCACCAGCCTCCACCCGGTAATGGTTTCCTCTCATGTCTAACAGCCCCACGCTCCGTGCGCGTAACTCACCTGGGTCGCGTTATCCGAGCCACCGCACACACCGCAGGCTGAGCGGAGTATTTGGCATTCAGCACTTCTGAACAATCAGGCCCTTTGTTTCACGAACCTGACGTTAAGACTCTGCAAGCCTGAATGCACCAGCCCTACGGAAACCTACGGAAACCCGTACGATCAGTGTCCCGAAGTCACCTGGAAACAGCTTTGCTGAACACATCTCAGATCCCCCGTTTAAAAGCTGGAAACCCGACATCGTGAGCAACTTGAGGGCTGCTGCACCAAGCTCCAAGGAACCAGAGGAGATAACACCACCTTTGGCCTCCGTGAAACTGTTTTTACTCAAGGAAAAACCCAGAGGTAGAGCAACCGCTCACTTAAACATCCTTCTGCTGTCACAGCCGGGGTTACAACCCCACCCCACAAAGCGCCCGGAGCTCTGCACCATCGTTGGCAGAGAGATGGTTCCCGCAGACGAGAGCGCTCACGCTCAGCTGCCTGGGGAAGAGCAGCAACGCGAGCAGCAAGAGGCTGCAGATTTCAGCAGCAACTGGGATCTGGCCCTGCCTTCCTGCACGCCCTGGGTAAGTGACCCTTGTCACAAGGACACCGCGGGCTGAAGACACTCGAGAGAGAATTCAAGTCTGTGCAGAACCTTCTGAGTGGGACAGCACACAACTACTTGGGGTGCATGCAAGATTTTTTTTTCAAGAAAGAGGAAAAATTCAGTCTTAGGGGGAACACAGGAACACAAATGTGGCAGCCGTTACACACGGGAGGAGTGCACGTGGCTGGGAGCAGAAGAAAGCCAGCACGGGGGCAGCTGAGTTCAGGGGTCTCCCCGATGCCTCAGCTGACACCAGGCAAAGCTTGAAGCACCAGCTAGAACATACAGACTGAGATCTTAAATTTCCCCCCTTCCACTACACAGCCGATAAACGGAGCTGATAAAGATAAGGAGTCACGCTGTCACTTGGACAAACAGCAGTCTCCGGTGTTCCAGACGCCCTCAGAAGGGAAGCGGCAGCACTGCAAGAGGCGTGATGCTCACGTACGTGTTGGTGCCTCCAGAGCTTGTTGCACAAGCCACCCGCTCCAAAAGGAGGGAGAGAAGAAAGAATCCACTTGCCCATGCTGCACTACAGCGAGGCAAATCATTCCCTGGACTGAATGCTAAGAGGAGATAACGAATCCTGGGCAGAAAGATGTTACAGGAGAAGAACCAAACACTACAGCTGCACCGAGCAGGGCAGCACCACCTGCCACGGGCTCACTCTGCACCTTACCACTCACTCAGCTCCAGGAAGCTGCTGAGACAGACCCAGGTGCTCGCCAGACCGCAAGTGCAAGCGGATAGCAGTCCAAATCCTGCACTGTCTTTTTTATGTAGATAATTTCTTAGATTATACTTGTTCTCCCAGCAAACAGATTTTTGAAGGGAGACTTCAGGTAAGTGACCTTTAACAACTGAACATCTGAAACACAACCAAAATCTATTGCCCCATTCTTCCTCTGTTGGACGTAAGGAACTCCCACCATCCTCCACAAGATCCATCTGTGTGCACTAAGAGAAGAGAGTCCTTGGTAGCGGCAAGGAAAATGAATCCCCCAGTCAAAACAAACCAAGAAAACACAACTAGTCAAGAGATCAGGATACAGTCACACACCATGCAGCAAGCCTCCGCTCTGCTCCACCTAGGAGAACAAGAGTCTTCACTGGAAAGATCTGGAAGAAGGCAGTGGGAGCTTTGCATATTACTGTATCTTTGGCAGATGGCTGTTCCAGCCTCCTTCACATTTCTGAATGAGACAGTGTCCCCTCACCTCGCTCCGCTTCAGCGGGATCTGTGGTGACACAGCACTTCAGAAATCCACCACAGCACTCAAGGTCCATTCTCCCTCCCCTCACACTGGGCTTCCCAATCCATAACTGGAGGAAAATACACTGAAGGAACAGCAGAGCAACCCGAATTTTTAGAGGAGCAATCCCTCCCAAGCCCTGAAGAGCCCATTTAGAAGGTAAGAGCCTCAACGAAGCTACAAGCCAGGACGACAAAGGCGAATGAATACAAGGTGACAGTGTAATCCAGCTGACGACGCTAACTCTTACTCTGCATTCAACAATGCAAAACAATTAGCCTCTAAGCAAATACTTTATCACAGGAGAAATGAATTCAAACTTATACCTTGTAAGAGAGACGGGAGATTCAAAATTAAAAGGACATGACTTTTGCAAAGCTTTGCAACTACTACCAAGTGAATTACAGCTACAGAGAGTTTCCTCTTGGCACAAGACCGATACGCTTGCTTGGTTGCTCTAGGCACAGCTACTGTACATCAAGAGTTAACAAAAAGGTATTTTAAAATGCTAAGCACATAGGACAGCTCTGGAACTTTAATAGATCTGTTTCTTATTAATATGGGTGCATATCTGTGTGTACTTCACGTACAAGGGGAAGGGAAATGAGCCCTCCATGTTATCCTAGAAGTCCCAGAGTCTTTCTCCCCATCTTATCCTGAGAGCTGGTCTTCAGCATGGTTTCCAACGACACGCAGGACAACTAACAGCAACACCCAAACCAAAAGGAAGGAAAAAAAAAAAAAAGAAATAAGAGAAGATTAAAAAGTTGGTAACTAAAACCAGCAGATATTAAAAATGCAGAGCTGGGTGCAGACCCAACCTGTCATTAAAAAATGTCCAACAAAAAGAAGTCACTGCACAAACCCCAGAAGATACTAAGCAAATTCCCATTCGGCAGCAAGCAAAACATGACAGTTCCATAAAAATGCACGCTGTCCCTTATAAAAAAAATATGAACAAGAAACAAACAGAAATTAAACATTTGCTCAAACTACAACCGCTCTGTAGGCAAAATATTTTTTTTAAAGATGGCTTTTTCGTTTTAATTTTTTAAACTTCTTTTTAAGCTACCTAATTATGTGTGAGAATGATTCCTAAAAAACAAAAAAAAACAACTCATGGTGTTGGTATATTTTCTTTCTCATAGCATTAAACAACACTCCTGAAATCCAGCATTCACACATGCATACTCAGATTTTGTATTCTCCTCTGGAAACAGCTAGTCTTAAGTTACTGGGCTTTTGTTTTTTCTTCTTTTTCCAGAACATGGAGGCAGAGAAGGGGGGGTCCACGTTGTGTCTGTCTGCCACATGAATCCCCCTCCCTTTCCCCAAAAGTCAGTTCTTTGTTAAATTCTCCTCTTGTCGATACCCGTTTTGTGTTTTTGTGTTTTAAGACTGTCCGAAGGGATAAGGACCGTGGAAACCCTGAAAGAAAGTTGGAGACATAATCAATTTCAATAAGCAAGAAATAAAATTGATCAGCCGTACGCCTACAAATACTGACCAGCCCATCCCAGTACTTCTAATCCAAATGCAGCCCTTTCCCCACCAACGTGACCTTTGTTGTCCAGCCTCATGAAACAGTCTTAAAACGCAGGTTTCGGTGCTCATAGCTGGCTGCCCCAGCGATGCCAGATGCTACCTACTTACCTCTTTCGGGTGCTATTTAGACCAGGTAATAGCCAGCGTTACTGGGCCAAAAAGTAACTTGTGGTATTTTCTACAACAGAGCAAAAATCCCCTACAGATGCTACAACACCTGCCAGGCCAAGCAACCACAGTTCCACAAATCTGTTCTAAAGATTACGGCCAGCAGTTAGGTGAGAGGCTGTAACTAGTAGAAGAGGCTGTTTAAGAAAAAAAAAAAAACAAACCAAGACTCAGAAATCCATGCTCCCACAACTGCCATTCTCAAGAGAACAGCATACATTTTCCTCAGGTGAAAATCAACCACAACGTTTAACCAAGAAAATCAAAATGCTTACTACAGAATCCATTTTCCCTCCTTTACATCCTGCAGCGAGTCCTAAATGCCAGCTCTAGTCCCAATTAACAGGAACTCCTTTCTGTAATTTGTTGTTCAAACCAACTATCCAGGGTTTACATCAAGAAGCAAAAGCAAGAGACCAACAGGCAGGCAAGAGATCTCTCAAGTCACGGGGTATAAAGTTTGCTATAATGATGCAGATAAAAATCATACACAATCCTCCCTTCACATCCAGACACACACTCGTGTCAGAAGTGAGACGAGGGAGAAAAGCTCGTTACATTTCAAAGTTGGCAGGCCATTATGCAAATGCTTTTAAAAACACAGTTCAGCTTCTTCCTAGCACGCTGATGAGTAAGACAGCCGACAGCCCAATTAGCACAAAGCCATTCTCAGTCTGTAAGTGAAGCTCTGACTTCATTTTTTCACCATTTTGCCTTAACAGGCCAGATCTCAAAGGAAACACCGTTTCCTGCACGTTCTCCTGCAACTCTATAACCATGTTGCCACATGAGCCACAGAGCCCCGAGTCTTCAACACAACTTGTACAAAGTACCAAGCCCAGTCTCAAAACCCCCAGTTCAAGAGCTCTGTTGTATACCAATGTTGGAAAGAAAGGGCTATAAGAAGCCTGTAATCTTGCTACAGCTGGTGAGAAAACGTTAATTCTTTACAATATAGCAGATGGCAAAATGTAAGACAATGGTAGAATGAAGATCTAGCCATAGCTCTCAAAATCCAACTGAGAGGAGGATTAGCAGACAATTAAACAGGACATCTCATCAACTGTGTGGGAAGCACGGAAGACTGGAAACTTGGAAATTGCTGTTTGCAGACAGAAAGACATCCAAGTGATGGAAAAACAAACACGTTTTTGCCCTAGGAATATGCTGCACTCCCAGTTTGTAAAGCGAGCTTTTCTAAAGATAACGCCCAGCAGATTCCAGCACAACAGTTCATCTCAAGGGAGAAGCTCCCATCAAAATCGAGAGACTGAGACAGTCAACATTTCGGAAAAATAAAGTCACTGAAACAGGGGGAAGGAGAAGAGAAACATTAAAATCATGCAAATAGGTGCACAAAAAACCCCCAAAGGACACAGAAGGAAACCAACGTTATAAGCAAGATCCCGAGCAGTCTCACCTCAGAGGGGTGAAGCCATCGTACTTATTATTGCTCTACAGAAGGAAAACCAGGATTTGTCGCCTATTACCTGTACAGACCCATTTGCCAGCATTTCCTTCATCTTTTAGTTACAAAAGCAAAGGCAAGGCTTTTGCACAAAGGCTTTCTTTGCAGATATGGAGTTGGCAAGTGCTCCCAAACCCCGTCAGAGTGCTTTAAACAGCCCCTGCTCCCAGCTGCCTGCCACCGCACAGCAGAGCCGGCCTCGTACCGGGTTTGTATTTTACAGTCCGCGTCACAGGCACAATCTTGTTGATCTAACGTGTGCACGCCGTAAGCCAAGACATCCGCATCACCTCATGACATAAAAGAATTAACAGCCTTAATCGGTACAGAGCCCAGAGTCCTCAGCTTAAGTCGGACGTGAGAACAGTTATCAGCCTTTCCGTACGCAGGGAGACCCTGTGAAGAGGCTGTTAACCCTGTTTTCAGGGAAACCCTCTGGATCTTCAGATACTGCTTTCCATAGCATCTCATTTAAAGCTCCATAATTATGCTAATCATGTGTTAATTAAAAGCAGAATTTAGCTCACCTTCAGAGCATCGGATTACTAAGTACACACGGCTTTGTACCGCTTGCTACGCCGCACTCAACAGGCCGGCATCTCTAGGTGAGCTTCTCTCACCAGCAATTCCAAGAGCGGTCCCAGAGCGCGTGGCCAAGGTTAGCATCTCCTGACACAACGAATTTCACCCAGAAAAAGCCCCAAATCTTTGCTTTTGGGATTGCCACTCTTCAGTGCATTTCACTTACCCATGACATTTATTAGTGTACACGAGAACTTACGAAACAAAAACACGCTTGCTTCTTTTCTTTAAGATCAAGTGGAGACTTAGTTTAACACCAGACCCTGAGCAGGAGACTCTTACTCCCCTTTGTGAAATGAGAATACTTTTTCTTCTTCCTAAGATGCAAGCTCTCTGCAGAGCACTTGTTTCTCATCACATTTATTCAACACACACAGTGCAATAGTGTCTTGATACCTGAATGCTTCAGTTACAGCTGCAACGCAAATACCAGACTCCATTCTATGACATTTTCAAAGGTAATTATCCCATGTATGCAGTATTTTACATCAAACATGCAAAAATAATTCTGCATACAATTGCAGTTTTTCCGAGTTATTTCAGCTGACGAACTATTCACACTATTTTGGGTGAATTCCCTTCTCCTCTCAAAATGAGATCACTGTCTTTATGAAAAGCTCAGCTGCAGCTTTGCAAATTTACTTTCAGTTCTTCCAACATCTTCCACAGAAGTAATTGCTAACTTGCTAGTGAAAGCATACTTGCTATTCATACAGATAAATATGTGAGAATAGAGGATCGCGCTTTTTCAAGAAAAGATTCTACATGAAAATTATTGGTATAAATTATCATTTGACTTCTGTATCTAGAAGGGAATTGAGATGTTTTGAAAAGTTGAAGGCCTTTGTAAATACTGCGCTCTTTAAATGAAGGCACCTGTGCTAGAAATAAAATGAAGATTCAGTTAATCTTTCATAAACCATCACAACACAGGGTTTCAAATAGCTATCTTTATTTCACCTTTGTGACTGAGTCAAGATCAATAAAAGGTACACTTGGAGAGAGACAGGAGCTTGATGTACAGCTGCAGAGCGATACAGGAGTCTCCCAGTGTGCAGTAGCATCAGACAACGCTACAAGTCCCCGATTCCTGGGCCGCTCCTAGTCAGTGCTTCTCCAAACTACGCCGAGTTCTCTCGACTAACTTACATAAACTGAACACAAACAGAAGAACAAAGTATTGAGCACTGGTTTTTTTTGTTGGTTTTTATTCCATGCATGCTGCGCAAACATGGCGTGGCAGTTAAGACCACCGGGAAGTTAAGAACCTTCTCCCAGTGCAGCTGCTGGCGGGGCTGGTTTGGATGCACACAGCTGATGAAGTACGTGGGGGCTCAGGTACGCGATTAAGTTCCCATGCAACAACTTAGCTCCTGTAACCTAATCAATGGCGTGCTTTCATTCTGCAGAGATACAACAACAGGGAAAGTCTGCTGGCCTGCAACGGAGCAGAGTTAAGCTAAAATCAGATTATCTCACATTTCCCACAGTCCAAAAGCACACGGACTGTCGGTTGTCGTGGATGAGCTAACATGCAGCATCCAAACGCGTTAGTCTTTCACCAGAGAAGCAAACCAGCTCATGCAGCACCAGTTTAGCCTGCAGATGCTGTGCGGCAGCGTGGCTGTCAGAGTAGCTATGGCAGTTTTGAGTCCAATGTTCTCCCACTTGGTTCTAAATTAATTTTACCGTGTGGTAACTAGCCCAGGTTGAAGCCCAGATACCAGGATGGAAGGACCTTCTCTTCTACACGGATGCGAATATTTCTGGGGCATCTTCCTTACCAGCAAATACAGTTTGGTACCCAAATAATTTCCACTGGAAAAATTTTGTCTCAGGTTTACAGAGGTACTCCAAAAACACGCAAATTGGAATGCCCTGGTTTGGCAGAAGCACGCACCTAGAAGCAGCAGCAACTTTTAAACTCAGAGAGGGGAAGCCAGTTGAGGGCTCCAAGGACAGAGAGAGGTTTGGTTTCCCGTTACGTATAGAAAGCCGTCGAGGAGCATGGATCAGAGTTCAGCTCCACGCAGAATGAATAAGACAGGGAGCATAAAGACAGCAGGAAAAAAGGTGTTGAGATTTTTCTTTTTGTGAACTCCAAATACACTCATATTTCATTGGGCTTTTAAGAGTAGCACGAGTGACAAACAACAGATTAACACCAGGCAAGCTGTGGAACACCCTTTGCCATTGCGGTGACTATGCAATTGCTCTGTAGGGGCAAATCTTTGCAGAATCACAACTTCTACATGCAGTTTCCTGCATCACACAGAAAGCAGCGATTCCTCAATTCCTATGGGCAACAGATTTAGAGAGATATATGTATTTACATATAGGTGACAAGTACAATCTGAATGTCAGTATATGGCTATCCGCTTCAGACCTTTTTATATATTTAAACCTGTACGTTTTTTTCCTTCGTTAAGAAATGTAACTCTCATTCCCCAGGCACTGTAAGACTGCATCTTGCGCTTTTAATGTAAAAGACTGTCACAAGAGAGCAGCAGTGACCTCCGCGGTGTTGCTATGAGACAGGAGCGAGTAAATAGAAGGAAGCTATATTAGCCTCATCTCTCGAGAATACAGAGAGAAAGCCATTGCCAAAGAGGAGAATAAAATACCCATGCATGGGTATACCAGGACTCTAATACAGCTCATCCCTATCCCGAGATAAGCATCCTATCCTGCACTTAAGCACATCTTGAATTCTAAGAACATGCAAAAACTCCACTGGGAATAGATACAACATGCTTAAAGCAATGCCCTGAACAGACCCTGACCCACAACAGCAGGTTATTCGATAAGGGGAGCAGGGTGGACCCAGGGAAGGCATACGCTACAGCAGGAGCAAAGATCACAATCTGTTGTTTCAACCATATCACAGGTTTCATCTTATCTGTTTATATGGAATTCAGCATCTTGTTTTTAGTTTGGTTTTTTTTTTCCTAGGAAAGTTTGTTTCACTGAGCAGAGCATCCAAACCATGTACTTTATGCTGCTGTATAAAAGCATTTTGAATGTTTCCATGTGTGAAACACTAATATACTTGCCTAATCCAGCAGCAGATGGCATGTCAGTGTCACTGGGATCCTGACTCCAATGGGGAATTTTAGAGGACAAGTCACACCTGCTCAGTTGCACCAGAGGGAGAAGTAATAAAGATGAGGTCTGACAACTTCCAGTATGTTTTACAGCTGCAGATGCCAGAAACCGCTAGTTTTATCTCAAAGATTTCATGACTGGGGTTCTCCATGATCTCTTGGCAGAGAGGAAGCCTCCACAGTGATCTGAGAAATTTTTAAGGGCTTGTATGACTTCTAAACATGGGACAAAGGCCCTTCTGAATACCTTAACTAGACCTCACCCACCCCCTTTGCCGTATCTCACCAAATGGTGGGTCAAACAGGAGCAGGGATTCACTCCCTTCTCCGGGCACATGAAAGCAGACAAAAATATTAGAGGTCCTGTCCAAGATAAAGAAAATCCAGGAATCGTAACGTGCAGCTACGTAACCAGCCCACAGTACTCATTTGTCTGCTCCTAGAACTTGAAATAAAGCCTTTCACATCAATATTCAATCACAAGACGACAGCTCCAAACGCAGCCCTTTTCTTTCCCCCTCTCAAGCAGCAGAGCACAGGTCGAGTCTCTGGGGAAGTGGGGGAGATGGGCCAGACATGGCTTTTCCTAACAGGTACTGGAACACCATCTGCTGATCAGGTGGTTTAATAATTCTGACATCACCGCCAACAAGCCCTTTTCCACTTAAACAGTATCCCCAGCTGGGGATATACTGCTTACACATCACCCCTTTTAGGGGAAGAAAAAAAAAAAAGTATCTTATTTTCCAGATGGCAGAAAGAAGGCATGTGATAGTGCTAGACCTAAACCAGGGAAGGTGAGTGTGTTCCCCTGGTGATTTTAAACGAGACAAAGTATCTAGGATGCCAAACCTACTCAAACTTCTTCGCTACAGAACAATATTGTACCTGGACAGGAAGGGCAAGGCTGGAGCAGGAACTCTGATCTTCAGGCCTACCTTAACTGCCTCAAAGGAAAAGCTAACTTGTTTAATTATGTCACAAATAAAAACACTACAGCAGAAACAAACAAAAAAAACCCCCAAACTTAAAAAAAAAAAATAAATCAGCAAACCTTTCACATACCCCATCCCATCTCTAAAAAGGATCATAAAGTTATCCCTTCTGAAGCAAGCAAGAAACAAAATTCCTGCTTTTATTTCATATGATCTATGTCAAATCCACCCAAGAATATTCTGTAAATACAAAAAGAAACAAAATCCAAAACAAAAACAAAAAAGGGGAGAAAGGCCACCTACCCTACATCTGAGGTTAGATCATAATGGCTCACATCTCATAAGAGTACTCATCGTCAACTTTGGGTTATTAGCTAAATCAGCTTGCTTTAAATTTAGTGAAATCCTCTCTGAGTGCTTCACTCTCCTTTTTGGCTTTTCTTTTCCACAGTATAGCTGGCCTTTGCTACGTCTTCTGCACCTCCAACAGGTCTTGGTTTCTTACACCTACATTCTTAGAGACGACACAGCATCTCCCTCCCGCCAAGGGAGTCTGTTGGTACGCTTGACCTCCCGGCGCCCGCGCCACCCACCTCCCTAGGAAGGGTGAGGATACAGACCCCAGGACAGACCTAGTGAAAAATAGAAGGCCACGTTACTGCCAAAACCCTACATCCAGAAATTCCACGCGGGAACTTTCGCAGAAGTGCATATATTGGCAGTTTCCTATCTATCCACCTGCAAGTGCAAATCAACTACGAAGCAGTTGCCAAGCTCTGCACTCAGAAAACAGTAAAGGGGAAAAAAAAGCCACCTCCGGCCTAAAGCTGACCACAAAAACTGGAATTGAGTTTTCCCAGCTAAATCAAACCTAGCATTTTAGCTATGGAAGGCTTGGGTAAGTCTGCTACCTTTCCAAAGCTGTACTTGGTAACCAATTTTTATTTTTCATCAACTCATACACAGAGCTGTTACCAGTCTGCTGGGATATGTACAACAGCCAGCCGCAAAGCGGCACTCCTCACCTGGGATAAAGTTTATGCAGAGAAGCTACACCAGTATACAGACAGCCTCTGCAGCTGGATAATGGTCTGTCTTTCCAGGGAACACCGCTACCCACCAAGCAACCACTAAAAGGCAGTGACTGTCAGCCACTGCTAATTCGGGTTTTATTTGAACAGATAGGTGAAAGGCTTTATTTTTTAATCATTTCCTAAGCCATCCATTTCACTTTCAGTGAGCGAGAATCTTGAAGCAGGAGCCAACATAGCTTATAGCAATTTATGTTTGGGATGCAAAACACAAAGAAGGGTGATTGGTAATCTGTCAAACAGTTAATCCCGCGCATGCCATTGGTAAAAAAATGCATAGCCCTGGTGCAAAGTAGGACACTAAAATATGATCCACTGGTAGAGGACAGGCAGTTCATCCAGTTAGGAACTAAAGTGCTGTAGGTGAACTAACATTAGGGCTTTATTAAGTCATTCAGCAACCGAGTGTTATTGTCCTACACAGCCTGCTTAAAGTACAGTAAAGCATTTTTAAAGGATTTAAAAAAAAAAATCAAACTAGTTTGACATACGACAGTACACACCTACACATACTGGCTGCATTAACAGGTGGAGTCTGAATTGTAAATAATCCTGCAATTCATTTTTCACACACAAGCAAATAAAACCAGTCAAAATATCACTCAGACTCATATAGCATCCACCAAACAAGCTTTTGAGAAAGATTTAAAGTAAAGATAATTTAAAAGTCACCTACAATTATAAACGAGACAAGGACACAGACAGGAATAGTCCTTTGATTGACTGTTCCTGACAGGTAGCTTCTGGGATCAAAATGTTGAGCTCTGTAGTCTCCCCACACCAGCTAAAAAGAAGTTATCTGGTTAATCTTAGGTTTTGGGGGTGTGGTCATTTTTTCCTCTTTTCAAAATTATGTAAAACTCAGGAGCACATCTAGAGAGATATTTTGACTTATTTGCACACGCAACTGGAGCGGGCTCCAGCCACTAATAGTTACAGCACCCAGACAAGATTATATAAATTTTAAGAAGGACTTGAAGCAAAACCAAAAAGGTGGATCTGGTAGAGTCTATCAGAGGCAAAAATATTTTAATATAACATGAGGAGTTGGCAGAGTCAGACAGTCAAATTCAAAACCTTCCTTAGCAGGTCTGGCAGAAGCAGAAGGGAAGGGCTTTGCAGTTTGTAACGAAGAACTATTGCATACACGACAGTCTCATCACCTACCCATTCTCCTGTTCTCCCAGGGCACCTACCTTACTGTATGTCACTACCGACAAGTTGTTCGAGTGACTGCTGGGGGAGAGATTTACAGAGTTTTGTGACAGTCCATTCTGATCTTGTTCGATTTGGTCAGGAGCAGGCCCCCACGTGTTTTTGCTGATTGTGCCTAGCTCGGAACCCCCAGGGTCTTTTAGGTTGTTTTCATCTGGTTGCCTGTTCTTCTGTGGAGAGGCGAACGGGTTAAAGTTTCCTTCTACCTTGCGATGCGGTTGCGTGTTGAATTCTGTTTCAAAGGATGACAGCTGCTGTGTTACACCTAGAAGTCCTCCAACTTCCACGCTGAGGATCACCCAGATGACATCTGTGGAAAAAGACAGACACTCAGGTTGTCACTAGACGGAGTTTACGGAGAAGGGGGGAGAGGGGGAAAAATAGAACATTAATTTCTTCTTTTACAATAGCAAGAAGAGACACTGATGGTTTAAAATACGTTTTTATAAAGCATCAAAAGTACTGGTTAAATCCTAACCGAGTGTCTAATCCTTCCAGAAAATGAGGCAAGTTTTACTCCTCCTGAACTTACATGAACCTGCTAAGTGTGCGTGTGCATAAATATAAATAAAAATAAAACTGACACCACAACTTGAAACTCCATAGTTCAGATCACCAGCAGGATGCACTGAAAAAAGAAAACCTTAAGTGACTACCTAAGGCTACACAGTGAGACTGAAATGAGAGCCAGGAGATATCACTGCCAATCTTCTGCTCTGATGGTAAAGAAAAGGCAATGTTTCTTGTTTAGCTTTGAAAGGATTTACTAGTAAAATAAAACAACAAAAGGCTGACTTAGAAGGTAATTATGCTTATGACAATTCCCTGTAAAACATCTCAATTCCAGTTCCAAAACACTGTAGACGGATAAGACACCCAGGCTTAGTAGCCTATTACACGAAGTCAAACTACTGGTTAGAACAAGAAACATATTTACAGTTCTTACCTAATGCACCTCTTGTACACAGATAAGATTGTTATTCCACTTACCATTTCATTTACACTTCATGCAAACATTATGGCCTATTTACGTAAATACACTTCTTGGTTTGTATCCAAATCCAGTTTTATTGCTTTTGTCCCCCCCACCTCTCCATTAAATGTGCTCCAATTTTCGTTTGCTGCATACAGAGGGAGAACGATAAAGAACAGCAGCAACCCCTTATCGCACCCCAGCGGATCTAAAAACAGCACCTCACCCCACGTGTAATTGTTTCCAGGTTTTCTGCAGTCAGTGTTAGCCTACAAGGGGCTCTTCTGCTGCCACAGCCGGTGCTTTTGCTGTTCGGTTTTACCACCACCACTCCTCAAGCAGCACTAATTCACTGGAGCACTCCTTCCCCTTCCTCCCCAGGTTTAATAGAGCTGGGCTCATTAGTTTGCATTTTACGACCCAATTAAAGACAGTGGGATTTTACCTTACAAACACACCATTCGCTGAAGGACCCCCAGCACCCTACCAGCGCCGCAACCCCCTTCCGAACACCAAAAAGCCTCCGCGACAGCCCCCGCCACCGCGCCTGCCCCGCCGCCCCCTCCCGCGGCCGGGCCGCGCCGCGCCGCCCGCCGCGGAGCAGCACTGCGGCGCCCCCTGCTGCCCGCCCGAGGCGCACGGTGCCGGCCGCTCGCCCCGCGGCTACCGGAGCGCCGAAGGGATGGAAAACCAGCGGGCGACCGCTCCGGCGGGTGGCCAGGCCCTCTGTTTGCCCTAACCTCTGGGGATAACTAGCATAAAAGCCATTAATTATATCGCAGGAGAACGGCATCTTTGACTCGAAGCTCAGTAGCCAAAGGGATTTTAAATTTGTAGGTAGTTTTCTTTCAAAATAGGCAACTTCCAGAGGTTCAGTAAGACATTAAACTGTTTGTCAGCAGCTGGGAAAACCTTTACAAACACACAAGCTGAACAGGCCTTGCAACCTGTGCAGAGGAATTTACGCCCTTTCTTCAGGAGCAAGCTACAAACACTTCTGACACCAGTCATACATTTACTGACAATTCTGCCAAAAACCCTGCACTTCTGAGCAAAGAGTTATTTTTGACTGCGAGCACTAACATCTCTCGCCCAAACCCGTATAACTTGGGCTGCTCCCAACTGCCAAAACAGAGACACAAAGATGTTCTCAGTATAAACTGAAGCTGGCTAAAAATGACTGAAAGACTTCAAATGAATGAAGATGTTGGTGGCTCAGGCTGAGGCACCAGGCAAAACACCAAGAAGTGGTTTTTAAACACAGAAAAATGGTTCACAGTAGGTGCACGAAGTACATTATTAAAACCTGAGCCTTAACTAAGCTTCTCAGATGGGGTTTTCACCAGTTACGATTTTTAAACCCGTATGTAGTTCACTATGTTCAGCACCGGAAAACTGGGAAAGAATCCCGACAAGGACTGACTGGGAGAGAGTCTCCAGGAGAACTGTGCAAGTCCTTTGTTTTTCAGAGCTTTGTGTAATCTGCGATTTGTTCCAGTGTTTAGAAAACAGTTCTGTGCTGACCAAGACAACAAAGCAGCTCGCTTGGTGATTTCTCTGTTCTATTTTCTATATTTAGTGTCAGGGCTGGCAGACCTCTACCTTCACCATGTGGTTATCAGGAGAGCGCCTGCGAGGGGCCGGGAGCGTCCATTTTGTCTGTGGTGGGAATATCACAGAGAAGGGCCTGCGGTGCCGGAAAAGGGATCACTCACCTCCGTAATAGAGTCCCGTGGCGGTGCACATTCGCCACTGTCCCTGATACATTCCTGCTGTGCTGGGGCTGCACATCTGAACGCTGACGTCTGCAATCTCCTGGGGCTCCAGGGACCTGACCATCACCATGTTTACGTGGCCAAATTGGTCTCCCCCGACATACTTCAGACAAACCCCCGGGGGCCACGCCTCTGTCCCTGGGATTAAACAGAAGAAAGAATTACTGACAGTGCACCAGGAAAAGCTTTGTGTCTGTTTGTGTAAGACTGGATGAAACATGCTTATTAAAACAGTTGTGCAATTGTTGAAGAGTCAAAGGAATACCACCAAGATACACACAACACAGCCAGCAATGGGTACTGAAGAAGAATACAGTTTTCAGACGAGGCTTAACTGGTCCATTTGGAGATCAGCGGAACAATTTATCTTTCTATTTGAATGATCTCTAGGTCTCTTTACATTGAAAAATTCTCAAAGTCACGGTGAAACAGCTGCAAAAAAAAATCAACATTACAGACACACGCATATATTTTACCAATTCTAGAGACAAATGCGAGGTTTGACCTAGGTAGGTCCCCCCACCCCGCCTCATTTCTTTCTGCCTCCCTACATGTAGCTCCTGAGCCTTCCAACATCAAAAGACATGTTATTAATACATTAATACAAAGTGCTGGAAACATTTTCTTTCAGGGATTCTTTCTTTTTTAAGCCTGTTACAGCAGTCTCAGGAGGAACTAATAGTTTGAACTATAATTTAAGAGCTAGTACTGTTTTCTAAATGGATTTATTTCCCTTCTTGCACCAACTGTTCTCTCAGCCTTGTGCAAAGGTGGAAAGGATTGTGAACACAGGATTTATTTGTGGAGATCAATGTTTAGACTGCAGATACTGGGACCTAGAGCGTGACCTGGCAATCTGTAGAGATACAGAAAACAGCTACTGCGCGCAAGCACAGCCATCTCTGCCAAAGATAACAAGTACTGGGGCAGACAAAAAGAAAAGCGTTTCTGACACTTGTGAGAAATCAGTTTAGCAGAATTTTCTTCTGCTTCTTCCCCAGCAATTGACACAACTAAGCCACTGACTTTAAGAATACCTGCTGCTTGGCTGAGGTTGATGGAAACAGCTAAGGAACATCTGAGCCACCAAAACGCTTGGAATTGCTCTGTCTGGTCTGAGAAGAGAACGGTGGACGCTGATCTGACCCTAGCTTACCCCAAAGAGCATCCTTTGCAACAGCTTGCCTGCTAATTTAATCCCTGTGGATACCTCAGTGAAGACATGGCAGGGACTGGTGTTATAGTCAAGTCCTTATTTGTGGAATTCACAATCTAGCAGGGAAAGCAGGATGTGACAAGCAAAGGGGGATATTTGGAGTGGGGGATGTTATCACTACAGTTGGAACAGCGCTGAGATAGGGAGGTCTCTGAAAGAGGAGCCGAGCGAGTAGCTGACCTCAGACTACAGCGCGTGGGAGTTGAGCACGAAGTCTCATCTGAAAAGGTCGGCAGCCCAGCAACATGGTTTAGTTTAAATAATTTATGTGATTTTTATCGGTTTTAATGGCTCTAGGTTTGCAAGGTGCCTAGAACGCTGCAACTGATAAGCCCCATAAAATGAAACGATGATTGTCATTCTATTTCAGTACACTCATCTCTCAGGAGATGATAAATTGTAGTAGCTGTCCTGCAGAGCCAGCAGCAGCTGGAGACAGAGTGGGAAGGGGAAATAAGTCTGTTAAATCCTGCTGCTCTTTCAGCAATGGTTCTCCTATACAAACCAGTCTTTTGGCAGACAAGCCAAGCACCGTCCTGGAAGGTATCGGAGCAGGGCACTAGTTTTCAATAACACGTATGAAAACCTGACTGAATCTAGCTTACTGCTTGCACACTCAGAACTGTCAATCTCTCAGAACTCTACTTGTCACACTCGTCAGACACTAAACACTTCAGTGACACATGCCTCAGGCATTTCATGTTCTAGAACTGAAGCAATTTAACCAAGGGCTCCTGCAGAGCTGTTAAAAACCTTGGCTTTGCTTCAGTTATCTACCTAACAAGCAGATATTATCTAGAAACACTATAGTCCTTTGATATTATACCTTAATTAAACCATAAAATAGTTTTAAACTGTCTTCCTTCAACTGCACAGTCATAACACAGTATGTGCAGTTGTATTTAACCGAAACATGCCTCAACAGCATGGTTTTAACAAGATCTGGCCTCCAGCACCACTGTTAAGAATACAGATGCACGTTTTAAGGAGTCAGGCCTTAACCCACACAGAAGCCAAAACAAATGTTGGCCTTGCCAGGAACTTGTAAGTCAAGATTAACTCTCTTTCCTCATTTTAGAAGGGCCATGGATTTCAGAAGGTCAAACATTTCAAGAACAATGAAACGTTGCTTGAACTAGGATGTTAAATTGAGGCTGAATTTGCATGCAGGAAACAGTACATCAGAGGAACAAGAGAGGAAGGAGCCTGAAAGGAGCAAGAGAGGGGTGTAGTCAAAATAGACACAAATGAAGATACTAACAGCAGAGAAATGAGATCTGTCAGGCTTACTACATCTGTAAGATCTGTATTTGAGACAGTTATTAAAAAATTGCCAGTCAATTTTTTCACATTACTGGAGTTTAAGCAAGCTATACATGTCCCCTTTCCATTGTACTAAGTCAAACAAATGGAGGTAGAAAAAGTAAACTGAAATAATTAAGCCCCTTCTCTAGAACAGTCTCTGTAAGTTAGTGTTCTTAAACATACACACACCCTCTCCTCACCTCTCATGACCTGATGAAATACTCCTACATTTTTAGTATGGTTTTAATCTCTGCTATACTTTGATAGCACAGCACTCGAGTACTGCAGTTATTTACAAGCAGAAATACTAGCACAGCTGGACTTTACTCACGATGATTCATGATATTATACCTTGTTGTGCTATCATTCTTCCTCACAAAAGCGCGAGCAGGTCAATTAAATTCAGACACACAGCTTAAACATCCATGCAACATCCTGTAATTGCAACGCTTGAAGACAAGGTATTCCGCTTTGCATCCATGGAACTAATTTTTCTCTCCAACTACATCCCAATAGATCAAGCACTGAGAATGAATATTGCCTAGTCTCACTTCCTGGATTCCAGTCACTGTTTTGCCATATTTCATACTGGAATGTGGCCTCTCCAGCCTTGCATCCTCTCAAGAGGATGACAAAGCAATTCTGTCAAAAGCGTATTAAAAAGTGAAGGGTATGTGCCACATTACCCTTGCATCGCTACTTCTTCTCAGAGTTAAATCATTGCATCACCGCCTCCAGAGAACACATTTCTACAGAGCGCCAAACGACCAAAGGACAGGGACTGGCACAGAAACGGCGTGACGAAGGCTCGTGGTAACACACAGGCTGGTCATGAGCTAAAAGGTTTTGAGATTAAAAGCATTCTCTTAACTGACTTAAAAATGTATTCTATTTCTTTACACCAAGTGATCAGAAACACGACTAGCTAAGGATTCTTAATCTACTTTCAGATCTAGCTACTTCTACTAAAAACAAAAAACAAACCCAACCTGTACTTTGATTTCTTTTATCTAGAAGTTTCCTAGAGTTCTGGTTTGGGTGGTGGCACGATGAAGACGACTGATGAACTGAGGTGCGCGTCTTGCCACAGAAATGTTTGTGCCAAGGTAAGAAGGGGAATATGCACAGCTGGCAGGCTACACCTCCTTCGGCAACAGGGAGGCTCTGCTCCAGGTTAAGCGCACGTGAACCTCGTGCCTTAGGCCAGCGCCTCCCATCCTTTCACATAACAGAGGCCACACAGGTTTTGCTGCAGTCTAAAGGCCTTACCCGTGTTTTGTATCCTCCATGTTTTTGTAAACTGAGTATCAGGAGGGATGGACTCTCCTTCACCGATGGTGACATCTTCAACAAAGGACATGGAGGGTACGTTGATATTTGGACTCTCGAAATCATAGTAGGCTCCAATGGCGGCTTGTAGATTCCTAGAAAGAAAAAAAGTAGATTACAACCTGAAGTACAGGTGGGTCACATCCATTTCATAGGTTTACGTATGTCACCTTAAACAGTTAAGCAAAAATATCCCGACTGTATTAGTTCTGTCGCCTATGTTTTTTTAAAGCTTTTATCTGTATCACACACAGATTCTCCAAGATAACAGAGCTCAGCGTGTAGCATTTTATTTAACACAGACGTTATTTTAAACCACTTTTCTACTCTGCTTCTTATTTTCACTGGAATCTTGTAAGTTCCAAGTCTTTGAGACCTCTACCCCATCAGCTCTTCATGAAATTTGCCAAAAAGTTCAAGAGATACTGAGGGAAGTGCTATGCAGCAGCATGTAAACAACAGGGCAGGTTCTTTACACCAGCCTTGCTTCCCGAGCTAATTTCAAAAGGACTGAACTCAATTTTGGCACAAAAGGTCCATAAGGAGCACAAGATGAACAAAGCACGCTCTTACGATAACTCTTGGGCCAAGGGGCATCAGTAGCTGCGGATAACAACTTGAGACTTGCTGCTTTCAAAACATACGGTCATGTATGAGCCACGAGTATTCGGAGACTATTTATTAATCATTAGTGTCTGCTCAGCTCTGCATAGCTACAACTGAAAGGAACTTACAAACCATCTGAGTCAGAAGTTCTTCCTGAATAAAGACAAACGACAGTGGAAGCCTGGGATATATTAAGGATATTCAGAAAGCCATAAATGCTATTGATTCCTGAATCGTGGTGTAGCCAGAAGTCACATGATAATTAATTTGAAACGAGGAACAGTCAAACAGGAAGAGGATTCATGAGTCTTAGCTGCCATTCCACGATATACTATTAAGTTATTATGTAAGTGTTTGGCAAGTCCTGTAATTCCTCTGTTTACGCATGTCTGTGAGGTTGTGGCCCTCATTTCCACGCTGTGAGTAGGAGCTGCGAGAACAGAGATGAGTAAAATCTCACCACGTGCAATGGGCATAACAACTGCTTTTTATTCATGATTTTAAAAATCTGTGTGGCTTTTTTGAGCAGGATAGAAAAAAAAAAAACCCCAAAAACCTTCAGGAACTGGGAACCACTACCTAAAACAAAGCCCTGCAGAAGGCTCGTCAGAAGCTGCACTGTATGGGCACAGTGATATATGGAGGGTTTGTATTGTGTGCTGGAGTGTCATGTGTCTAAACCGAAGCCAAGGTGAAAGCCAGAGAAACATTTGCAGTATGACCCTGAGAAAGAGCAAACATAGGGCTTTTTGGACTGCTTGCCAGCTGGAAAGAGGCTTGAAACAGTAAGCAAAGAAACTGCCTCCTGTTCAATTCCTACAGAGTTCAAGGGAAAAAAAAAAATAATAGAAATCAGACATTCTGGATAAAATCAGAACTGCACAGGAGCAGTATCACGGCTTTCTCCTCACAGAAAACACAAGGGACACAAGGTGCAGGAGCTACTAGCACTGGAGCTTGGGTCAAAGGGGGCGACAGCAGCATTAGGCAGATCCACCAGCCGCCCGCGACGGGGCCGGGTGGGAGAGGACCGAAAGAACAGATGTATCAGTTTGGTAATCCATCACGAATGCCAGAAGATAATCACGCCGCGTTAACCGCAGGAGTTACTGATATCCTGCTAAGTCTCCCAGAGCACAGGCAATGTGTTGGGAGGGACTGGAGGAATGTTCTGCACAACACGGCCACAGCGATCGATTGGCAAATTCAGCCAACCGAGCCTTGCAGGGATACCTTTCGCCGCCAACACGGAACGGACTTTGGTACGAAGGGGAGACAACAAGCCACCGTGTAGGATTTCCACGTTTAGAACAATGAATTTCAGACCAGAAACCATTATTCAGCTCGAGGCATTTTCTACTTAGGAGTGTCAGGGCTATATTTAATCCAGGCAGCTCAGTCAAACGCTACAGGAAGGGTGCATGTCACATTAGCCAATAAACAGAGACAAATGCTGGGTTTTACGTCACCAACCGCCTGTTGCTTATACACTGCACAAGATTTACATAACTCCCAACAGGGCCGTGCCAAGAGACTCCTGCTCGCTCAACCAACTAACATCATCATCTAGAGTTTAGTTTTCACTAGGATTTCTTCTTGTATTACAGCAGTCCAGGGCAAAAGATATGCCAAGAGCTACAAAAGACAGCAGTACAGCTCCTTCTCTTCCTAATCCACTACTACATTTTCAGACATACCACAACATCTTTGAGTTATGATTCTGGAACCAGTAGTAATGACGTTTTATTGACACTGAGAGGAAAAAATTCAAAGTTCCAAAGGGAGGATTTCTACTGTAGTTCTTTGTGCTGCAGCCTGCACTGGTTTTTGTTTGCTTGGCTGTAAATACGCTTCAGAAGGTAGTGGGCTATTTGTGTACACAGGCCCTCTGCCAACCCTCTTCCCCTCCCTGTGTCATATTTCATTGCTTGCTTTGCCATTGGGAAACAACTCCAGTCCTCTGCAGCATTTAGTTAAAAACTAACTAAAGAAGAACACATGCCGAAGAACAGATTTGTCACCCTTTTATGATCAGTTATTCACAAACCCACCTTCCTGCTCCCACGGTTTTGACCAACGTGTGGTGGGTTTTGTCTGGGGGTGAGCCCTTCTGCACGTTTGGATACACCCCAGCCTTCCCACTAGAGAATTACAAAGAAGCTTCCAGAAATTAAAGAGAAATTGAAAGTGGCAAGAGCCAAAGTCAGGATGACAAAGCAAATCTGAGTTGAGTCCAAGTTCTTTGACACAGACAACCCTAAGAGATAGCGACCGAGAGGCCGTAAGGCACCGCTGTGCTGCAAGAGATACCCACAGCGCTCACATTTTTGTCATGTTCTCTGCTTACACAACCAGCAAAGCCAGCAACCTAGCGCCGCTACTTTGTTCCAACCCTTTCCAAGAGACAGTGCTCCCCTCCTTCCTTATCCCCCAAACCCCAATATCAGTTTGAATGCAGTACTTTGCTTGGGGAAAACGAGTGCCGTTTGCGGACGCAAACTATTTGCAACCCGATTATTTGCAGGTTCTTGAGATTAAATGGTACACCCTGCTGCTCTGCCTTTCTACTGTAGGCACAGCACCAGTGGGGTTTACAGGCAAATGCAAGCATTACTGAGAGAGATGGCTGCAAGGTCAAACACACTCAAGGCCCTTTTTTTTTTTTTAAAAAAAATATATATATAAAATTTTTTTTTTAGGTCTTTACCCTTGTGCCCCAGCTGTAACTGCACAGCACCAACTGCAGGTACTTCAAGGAATGAAGAGTTAGAGCTCTGAGAGGAAGGGGTTATCATCTAAAGGCTTCTGCTTACACATCCATGCTTGCTTTATTTCACTCCTACTCGCACCACGCTATCCCTTTGCTCTCTGCCGTATGAGATAAATTACTACTATAAACCAAACAACTTTGCAACGAAGATGAGCGTGCCAAATCCAGACAGTGTAATTTCCATGACTGATCTCTACTAATTACAGGGATGGACATACATTTCAGCCCTTCAGGTGTCAGGCTCTCCTTACCTTTCCTAAATCAAGCAATTTTTCCATTTTTAGAGCAGTCCTGAACTGCAACAGTTTGTAGCTCAGCTGTATTTACAGAGCAGGTCTGACAGGATTTAGGCTCAAACTCCTCCAAAAAAGCCTGCCACCAGAAGTCACCCCAGCGACCAGGTAAGCCTACCTAAATTTTAGTCCTAAGAGCAAGATTCTGGAAAGAGAGAGGGGAGAAGGCAACAAATAAAGAATATTATCATGCATATTATCAACCAAATCCATTCTAACTATGGGTATCCCACTGCTTCCTCTCCGAGGGCATCCTTGACTCTCACGCGTCAAGTGCTTTTCCAACAAAACACTACCCGCAGAATTAGGGAAAGTTTTCCTTTCCAGATCAATTCTTTTGCTCTGCCGCTTTGTTTCAAGCCTCAGGAGCTAAATTACAATAGTCAAGTTAAAACCTTCTCTGCTAATAGCTCTGGAGATCTCCCTTAACAACTCTTAAGTGTTTGCAGAGAGGTGGTTTATCTTGAGCCATTCTTTCTCTTCCCCGTTTTTTTCCAGACACCCTTTTGTTATGTTAAACCAATATATTTAGACAGTAATTACTCCCAATTAACTAGGTCACCACGCCGTATTCAAAAAGAAAAGAAACTCTTCAAAATCAATTGACAAACCAGAGGCCTCCTTATACAACCTAAGGGTTGTGCAAACAAAAAGCAACATACAGGTAATCGGAAATACTTTTTTCATTAATTAAATCAGATTCTTTTTTTAGGAGAATGAAGAAAGCAAAGCACTGAGGCTTACTCACTGCGGCCTTATGCAAAGCAGGGCATATGCACAATACCTAATCCTTCTGTTACCAATAAAACACAGGGTTCTTACAACACGTACCAGTTAAGCATCTTGGAAGGAACGCAATACAAACAGGTCGTCCTAACCTAAGGAACAAGGGACATCAGCGCCCTGGCAAACTGATACTCCCAAAACAGGGAGAGGGCAAGTCGGGGAGGGGAAGTGTGTAAAAATCTAAATCAAATCAAAGCTTAAATTCAAAATCCAGCATGGAAATTTTCCTCTTACTAGCTCCTGCCCGTTCCTACAGCCACCCCATCTATTTCCAGTGCTCTGGATCTCCTGAGCTGTAAGAAAAAGCAACGTGCAATACCAAGTTAGCCTTCAATTCGGAATTTCACATAGGATGCAGCCCTTAGATCACAGGCAGAGGACATTTATTAAGTCAAGTAGAAAGCACTTTGACAAATGGACTCGGTCACTTCGCTGTGCAGAGCAACTGCAGTGGAGCGAACGCCAGGTTACGTTTCTCTGCCTCTGTGGAGGGAGAGGAAAGCCAGGCGGGTGTCCAACTGTAATGTATGTTCGGTTTATGTCCTCAGCACTCACATATGGCGCGGTATTTCGTCATGCAAAAACCAACTCGGGTGTTAATTCTCTGGGAAACACACAATGCAGAAATGGAACAGCGCTATAAAGGCACAATAAAACCTCAAGAACACAATATGTTACTTAGAACACCTTGTACTCTTTCCGTAACTGAATTCTCAACCTCTGCAGGCTTTTCTCTTGCTCTCCAAATGCGATATGTAAACAGGCACCGTAATACCCCATAAGGTGTCTATTGTTAAAAACAGAAAGAAATGTGCACGAGAAATAGTGCAGCAGATGGGTGATTTCTCACTCCTAAATAATGGAACATCTCTACATGGTACAGGTGGGAGAGACTAAAAATGTGCATGGAGGACATCCAAATGAGGCAATCCTGAGTCCACTCTTTCCATCTCTTACATCTCCAGTACGTTCTTTGGATTTTTATTTGCTCCAGCTATTGGGGAACTGCGTTGGTAACGCTCTGGGCTAGGACATCTCAAACAGCTCCCCTATTGCTCCTGAAGCAGGAGACACCTCACCCAAAGCCTCAGCGAAAGCTGAAGGGGGTAGGGGGAAGAGATCCCTCATTACACCACAGGGAAGCACTTTTACCTGGAGCTCTCCATTCAAACATTTTTCAATAGAGATGGCACGCGGCAATTAAGTGGAAAGTCTCAAGATGTTTTGAAGGACTGGAATTTTAATCAGTGAACAGCTTTCAAGAGACATAACTTCAGAAAGCAAAACTGGTGTATCAGTTATCTTCAATCCTGATCTCTCACACTAAATGATGCAGTTGGGAAACTAGAAGACATCAGATGATCCAAAAGGACCACTGAGGGAAGTTAAAAGCTTTAAGCTGAACTTACACAGCTGAAGGAAGGGGGAGGAAAAAAGAGCTGCCTAATTTGAAGCTTATGTATTTTCTCACATGAAGCCGCAGAAAAAACATTTCATTGTCTCAGCTGAAGACAGCCAGTTCCAAATACAAGTGGGATGTTCCAGGAAGAAGACAGAAACCTGCGGTGACCAGAAGCAATACTGTGCTCGCCGCAGGGGCAGCAGAAGGAAAGAAACGGAGCGGCCACAGAACAGGCACGCCGTTTCCAGTGCTCCCCAAACCACCCAAGGAAATGACTTTCCTTTAGCAGGCTTTCATATACATCCAAACAAACACATCGGCTGTTTAACCATTACCCTGGTACCTCTGTACCTTGCCAAAAACCAGCAAGCAGTCTCGATGACAGGATCAATACTACGATGCTGCAATAAGCTCAAGTCCACACCGCCACCCCCAGCAGCTGAAGCCTCCCAAAGCAGGTGGTCAGGAGCTGTAAGCGTGGGGTGAAATATTTGGAGAATGTCACAGCGGGAGCTGTGCTCTGCTTGCTGCCACTGAAAACAGGCAACAGCTCTTCCCAGTGGAAAGGAATCAAGAGCTGCCAGTACGAAAAGATTCAGTAACTGCTAATTCCTCAGTATCAACTATGCCACCAATCCATAGCTGCCTGCATTAAAGGAAAGGGGGATTAAGCTACAGAAACTGTCTGAGAACAAGTTCAGGCACGTCAGGCAGCCCAGCTAGACTAAAATTATATTGTACCCAATTCTTGCTGCTACAGTTGTCTGCTTACATTTCCATTTCACACGCACCCACTTTTTAAGTGTTTTGTAACTTGGAGCACAGCACAATTATAGTGTGTTCTACAGTTAAAAATACAATCTATTTAAAGTCTAGCTTTCGTTCAAAACAATCAGGTCAAATATTTGTGTTATTCTGGAGAAGAGACATGTATTTGCTTTTTTTTTTTTAATGCACTAGATAAAAGCTGTCCAAGAAAACATTTTCCAATTGTTTAATTCTATAATTCTGTTATTTTTAGTAGCATCAGGGGACAGTTGTGGACACCAGAGATGCAACAGCGCACAATAGTTCACATGTACTAAGACACCATTCACTGTGCTTTAAGTTAAACACAATGGATTAAAAAGTTTAGAAACCATCTCCTGCTCCCCAGCCACAGGGTGTGAATGACTGCGGTACACACGGCTCAGCAGCAGCCACAGCTCAGAGACTGCCAGTCTGTTCTGGCATTTTGGCAACAGCACGTCAGGATCTACTAGACCTGCTTCTAGGGTGTCTTTTCTGCCTGTGGGGACAGCAGTTAATCAAATATTTCAGAGTAAGGATACCATCAAGTTTAAATCCTCATCTTCCCTACTGCTAAACTTGATCAAAGCCCAAACGATCTTTTAAACCAAGCGCTTCGCCCTTCTCACCACGTTCAGTTCAACTGGTCACCACCTACAAATATTAATAACCAGAGTCACGTTAAGACCTAGATCACTTCAAACAATTCCTATGTGCTGAGACACACAAGAATACAACATTGTTTTGTTTTGATCACCTGATACAGGAAGAAGAGAAGCAAAGTAATACAAGTGCCCACCTGCTGCTACCGCCTCCCTAACAGATGCCGGGATGCGTACTGAACTCACGCAAAGAACTTTCCAGGGAAGGAGGAGGATTGACTTGACAGATCAGGTCTCAGGTGTTCTGCCTCATCCGTGACACAAGGATTTTCCCCCACCGCCCTCTAAAAGCAAAGGAGTATCCAGACTAAGCTCGAGATTTATACAGAGCACTGGGGAAGTTTCCTCAGATTTATCTGAATGTGGATTAAGAAAAGGGAAGTCATTGGAGTCCCATGGGCTGAGACAAGGAGCAGACCAAACATGGACAGCAGGAACCCCTTGAACTCACTCACACCACAACTCCCCACTGGCGATGGCATAGTCATCTCTGGTGAATCCAACAATGCCAATAAGAACATGAAAGATGGGTTTGTATTCCGTAATTCAGGGAGAGAGAAAATCCTAACCTTTTGTTGTTTTATCCTACCTTCCCTTGGACTTACCACATGGAGAGAAAAAGAGGAAACTCAGTAAATGTAGCAAGACAGAACATCTCTAGAAAATCAGGTGGAGTTCTCTGATAGCAGTGGATTAGTTACTAGATATCAACAAAAACATTGCCTTCCAACAGCTGAGGAAACCAAATTAATTTGTCCACACTTCAGTCAGGATTTCCAAATAAAAGCTAGAGAAAATATTTTTATATAAAACCAGACAAAAACAGATGTTTTTCTCTCGACAACAAACAAATCTAACAACATATTAGATCTATAATCAGAACTATTTGATCAGTAGTAAGAGAAATGCATATTTGCATCTAAAGAATGATATGAAACCAGTGATTTAAGAGATCAATTAAATTCTTGGGGAGGTGCCGGTGTTTAAGTAAGGGCTGGAATAAAAGCGCAGGTATTTTAACAGCAGCAGTTAGTTGTAGTGAAGCCCTCGACCAGAGCAATCAGGTTGAGCCATACTGTAATCCATAAAAATGGCTTTCGCCGTCTCCACACAATCAAAGGTTTCGTGGTGCAGAAGCAGCTAAGGCCACACGTTCCCCCTCAGTATTCATGTCCTGAGAGGCAACACCTTAAAACTTTACGGCTGCACAGTCTGACTTCGCGTGCCCTTACATTTGCCTTCTGTATGTGCTTTCTGCATAGATCTTTGCAACACAACACACAGCTATTTGAAGACTGGAAAAACACCATACCGTAAGAGGACGGGGGATATTGTACCAGCAAACCCTTTAAACACAGCAAGCGCAGGAAAGCCAAGGACGGCGAGACGGAGAGCCTGCCCGCGCACCGGTACTGTCCCTTGGCCAGCCCGCGGTAACCCGTCCGTGTCTGAGCTGAGGAAGAGCATTTCAAATCCAAGTTTTTCCTGACAGTCTTGCAGACACCTGCAAGGTTAAAAATCAAGACCAGGAGTCCTCGTGGGAAATGCACGTGTGAGTGAATCCTGTTAATTTGAGTCTGTTATGTTAAATTCTGTATGCCCTGCTGTCTCACCTAAACGTACTTGGAGTATTTCTCTGCACAGTACTTACACTCCAGCACTAACACCAAGTGTTAACAGATACGCTTTCATCCACACATCTGAGTTTCAATTAAAGTAGCATCCTATCCTCTTTGCTGGAAAGCAAAAATTAAACATCAATACAGAGTCAGAGTAAAAGCAATAAAAACTCTATTAGCTAAAATGTGTCTTTAGACTCCCAATCAAGTACTGAGCCGCTTCTGGGCAATATACACGTCTCATTTGATAGAAGGAATTTAAATAGCCCACCTACAGGGATAAAAATGTGCATTTATAGGGCAATTTTAATTATGTTAAAAGCCAATATTCTATCTGTTCTCCAAGAGCAATAAAACACTTCCACAAAAGCGTTAGTACGTTTTCCTCGCTATGCTGGAAAATTTCAGATTTATGATGTAAAAATCAGTACCAGCATAGTAATCCCTACCTCGCCTTGGCTCCCCTCGCTCACACCCAGAAATGCCCTACATCTTACACAATATACTGATTTCTGTAGTATTTTCGGAGATAAACTTATAAATATTTCCATGCAAAACATCATCTTTAGAGTACTAGTTAAACCATGACACAGCTACAAATTCTTCTAGGCATATGAAAAAAATTCCAGACCTCTCACTACCTTAAAGAAATCTTTTTCATAAGTAAGCCAGATCAAAAAAGCCTAGTGTTCGCAAGACTAAAACTTCTTTTCCCCCCACACACAATGGAAACCATCATTATCTGACACAGTTCAATTAAATATCACACCTACTAGGCTAATAACAATTCAGCTTTCTAAACAAAAGCTAAAAAGAGAATGTAAAGAAATATTACATGCAAATTACTGAAATATACATACATTAACTCTTCTAAATTAGGAATCCCTTCACAGCCAGCTGTGTTGAAATATGGATTTTAAATCCAGCACCACAAGCTGCTTCAAGTCAAATTAATTCACTTTCTCACAGAGTTAAAGAAGCTCCAAGCGTTACGCTGCAGCCTCTCTCCCTCAAAGTTGGTATACTCTCTAATTAAAAAAAAAATAATTCCTCTTCCTTGTCCCAATACAATTTCCACACCAGCTTTAGAGGAATCTAATGACTTTCATGAAACAGGCCTTAACTGAGCATCAACAAAAACTAACACACATGTTCTGGGCAGAGTTTCCTCTGCTCTTACTTTTACACCAATCCATATCGCTGAAAACCGGTCAAGGCCAGGCTGACAGGTAAGAACTTTTGTTTTGCAAGTGTGTTCAGAAAGCCCAATCTGCCCTGGTACCATCTACCCAGAGACCTACCACCTCTCTTGTGTTCGGAAGACCGTGAGTAGCTATTTTGGCACAGATTCATTCAGCATCAACTGTCTGACCCAAACAGCCCCTATTTTTAACACGCTAGCACAAAGGGTTTTCAAAAGGAGTTTCTTAGGTAGGTAGACTGAGTCTAGACAAGTTCAGACACGTTCCTGGCCGCACTATCGCACAACACTGAGGAGCTGTAGGCACCTGGAACTTCACTCCACCACAAAAATCACTCCTACCAGCCCACTGAGCCCCCTCCCTCCAACCTGGATGTGCTTCAGTGTGCAGGCAGCCCGGCTTCTGCATTGCATAACATCTGGAGGGGGGAAGGGAGCAGGGAGAGTTAAGCATGCCATTTAATGGAGGGTGGATTTTTATCCCAGATGCAATGGCAGCAAAATGCCCTCCCAACTACGCTGCCTGGGTTTTCCTCCCTGAGGAAGAAACATTTCGGTGCCAAAACATCTTTTGGAGAAGTTCACTTTTGGTTTTAGGCCAAAAGCGAAAGCTCAGCCTCTCACTCTAAAGCCTCACAACTCGTAACGAAAATTAAATAAATAAATAGTAAAGAGGGACAATGCGTGCTGCCATTAGTGAACGTACAGCTGGGGCTCCCAGAAAAGGCACAGTCAGAGTTATGTAGCAGAAAGCTGAGAAGTTAGAACAGCCCACAAACAGAACTCAATGCGTAATTCAAAGGAAGCAGAACTCTAGGAAACTGTTTAATAAATAACAGGGGAAAAGACAACTCCCCAAAGCATTTAACCTGTATTTCTTGAAGATCAAGGAACAGTCTCTGAAAACTCAGGATGCATTTGTTGTACCTGAAGCATTTTTGCAATATTGCTAGTAAAACCAGCTGGCAGTTTCTTAGTACCGTCCCAAGCCTGCCAGAACTTTGAAAGCGTGTTGAGCAATTCCAGGTAAACTGCAGGAGCAGAGAGACTTTTAAAGGCTGTTTACAAGTCTCTATATTGCTCCACAATCAACCACTAATTTTTTTTCCCCAAATTGGCTGAACAAGGTATTTAAAAATAATTCCTCTATTTCAGTAGAACTGTAAATTCACTTTAAATATGTTAAATACAATTACTAGCAATACTATGGGCAATATTATTTCAAAACACATTACACCTCACACTATTTACTACACAATAGGTGAAAGCCACGCGACAGAAAAGTAACTTCAGGCCTGGAGACTACGTAATTATCGCCAAAGAGCAGCTTGCCACACTTGTGAAAAAAGCACTAGTGAAAATTATTTAGATCACTGTTAATTAACCCATACACGGACATCGCTAAGAAGAAGCCAGCCTAGCCAGTCACGTCTCGCACCCCTGCTGGGAATTCCCTCACCATTTCCTGCAGATGAACATTCATCCTGAAGCAGAAAGAGAGCGAAGGGACGCTGCAGGAAAGCGCCATACCTTTAACAGAAGGAAAGCGACTTGACAGTCTCACTGAGATCAATTATTTGCAGGAGTAATAAAAGATTCTGACCCTAATTCCAGGCCACAAAAAACCAAATCTAGTAGGCCACTGCCTAACATCAGCTGGGGCAGCGTGGATCACCAAGGGCCCCTGAACATGACAAAGGAAAGGTGTTTCCAGTGTCTTGACTGCAGCTTCTCATGATGACCCAGAGCAGGGTTAGCATAGCCAGGCTGATAACCCAAAGGCCACGCTAAGAAGAGGTGGGAGCTGGAGAGTGAGACAGAAATACAGCGGCAGAACTGCAAACTGCGCAAAAACAGGCACAACAAATGATACTGCAGGTCAGGAAAGCAGCGCCCTGGCAAGAACACACGAGAAAAACAAGCAGCACCTGTCAGCATACCTAACTCAACTCCCCGCTGCTGAAAGGTTAAACTCTCACAGGCGTTAAGCCCAGCCTAAGAGTAATCACACTACAGCCTGTGCTAATTTTCATATACATTACACCAGCCTAGCAGATTTCCTTTTTACACTCCCGTCCATCTACAAGGCTTACGAAAAAAAAATTTGAAAACTTATGTTTTCTGAAGTTGTGAAATCAAAGCTATTTTCATCACCTAAGATTTTCCTCAATTATAATGAAAATTTTTTTTTTTTTAAAGCCATTGGTTCTAAGATTGTACTTGAGATACTGTTATTTCAAAGAGAAATTAAATACTCCTGAAAAAGAAAGCGCTTCTTCAGCACAAACCAGGAATACTGTGGTTATACATAGTATCCTCACGAGTAACTTTCAGGTTCAGCTCTGCTAAGCTTTCTGCTCTCCCAAGGAACATCACAGGAAACCAGAAAGTATAATGCTGCAGCATCAGTAGTTTTATTCACATTATCAACATATTAATAAAGTGGGAAAGCATCTTCTGCTGTGAACCACTTCTCCAAAGCAAACTCCTGAACTCCTCAAGAGTGAGCTTCTTTTGCGCTGGATCAGCATCCAAGCACATTTGCTATTCCCTTACTCCCTCTGCAGATGCAGATTTACCAATATGATTTAATACAGAGTTACAGAAGGAGGGAAAGATGAAAGGAAAAGGTGACAAAGTTGTCTTATTGCTGTGTATTAGTTCTACAATTCCATGCAAGTTTTTTCCCAACTGTTGATATCAAGACTTTCACTTGGATTTTAAGTTTCAAACCTGAGTTTTCTGGATTTGATGTTACACCACGAAGAAAATACAGTACGTACAACTTAGCTAAGTTATCTTAGTTAACAATATCTGAAACAGAAAGCACTTTCTCTCCTGCATCCACTACAGTGAAGAGATTTCAACCTAAGAAGAGGCTCACGTTTTGGTTAGTGCCCTACACAACAGCAAAGCTGTTCAGACATGGTTTGAGTCGTAATACGGAGTCCAACCCCACAATCCAGCCAGCAGCAACTTCACAACATTCCTTCGCAGTCACCGGGCCCACTGCACCACTAACACTACTCCTGGCTTCTGTTTCCCACCATTATATCACACACTTCCCACATCCTCAGCGAGCTGCAGCTTCTCTATAACCTGTACCTGCTTTTTTTTTTTTTTTTTCCTAGGGCAGTGGCAGAGCGCCTTTACAAAGCCAAAATACACACCGAAAGCCAGAGTATTTAGAGAGAGACTCCCAGTCTGCAAGCAGGTGCTAAGTTTTTACCCAACACCTGGGTAACTTTTACACGGAGACCGTGGCAGCTCTGAGTTCCACACAGCCTTTCTACCACAGTTTTCCCTCCTTCTGAAGCCTGCTTGAGGGTCCGGGGCACCGCAATCCGCC
This sequence comes from Ardeotis arabs, assembly GCA_011801015.1. Classification (NCBI taxonomy): domain Eukaryota; kingdom Metazoa; phylum Chordata; class Aves; order Otidiformes; family Otididae; genus Ardeotis; species Ardeotis arabs. The sequence goes on along the minus strand of JAAGAY010006550.1, from coordinate 42,682 downwards.
CCTCAGCTCATCTGGAGAAAGCGCCCTTTAAAAGCTCCTGGGCCCGCTGGATCACATGCCCCTCTTCCTATCAATTAGTCACTCTTTAACAGCTTTGCAGCCCTTTGACCGCCGAGCTCCGCGAACTGGTAAAGAAAAATAGAAAAAAAAAAAAAAAATAACGAGCCCGAGGTGGAGCCGGGAGAACCCGAGTCCTTCCTCGGCCCCGTCCTGCTCCTCTCCTCCTCCGCGCTGCCATGATAGCTCCCTCCCCACCGCGCACACACCCTCGGCTCGCCCCGCCATCCCCGACCCCGCGGGAAGGGGAGGGGAAAAGGGGGGAGCGCAACGAACACCAAACACCCCCCGCTCCGCTCCACCACCTCCCTCCCTCCCCGCCATCTCGGCGGGACGGGCCTGCCGCCCCCTGAGGCGGCTCGGGGCG
>JAAGAY010006550.1:0-35218 GCA_011801015.1 Ardeotis arabs | reverse complement strand
GGCTGTGGGGCTGCCAGGCCCAGGGGGGTTCTGAGGGCCGGGGGCTGCCGGGTGCGGGGCTTCTGAGGGCCTGGGAAGCTGCCAGGCCCGCTCCCCCCGGGCCCCTTAGCTGGGTGTGTGCCCCTGGGGGGCTGCGTTTGCCGCCCCTCCGGGATAGCTGTAGGCCTGGGCTGCTTCCAGCAGCAGCTCCCGCTTGGGCTGGGAGCAGGTGAGCGTGAATAAAAGCTCAAGAGACGAGGGGAGAATGTAAACAGCAAAAGGCTCCGAGGGCGAGGAGGAATGCTGTAATACCTGATACAGGTAGCACGTGCTCAGGCGCTTGGTTGTCATTTTCAATTAAGTTCATTAAAGGCAATAAAAGGTGCACTGAGGAAGACCATCATCTGGTGCTTCATGTGCAAGGCTGTGCGTCAGTAAATACACTTGTGGCTCTGTCACTGACTGGGGGGTTGACCTTGGGCAAGTCAGGGTGCCTCAGTTTCCCTCTCATTTGAAAGAAAAGAGCTGCACGACAGCTAGCGGTTCGTGTGTGATCTTATGACCATGGGCACTTCCTTCCCTCTGTGTTGCTGAAAGATCAGAATAATATGGTGAAATGTAAAGGTGGCATGCTCAGAGGATGCTGGTGAAGGCACAGCACTGCATGGTGCTGTTCCACTCTGTGCTTTATGAGCTGCAGATGATCACGTCCTTTCCATTTTTCCTGCTGGAGAAGCTCAGATACAAAGCGAGGGGCTTGAAGTGACTTGTGGGGTTGTACATGGTGATGGTGCTGGAGCAAGGAATTAAGACCTGGGAGTCCTGGCTCTGAGGCTGGTAGTGAATCCTGAGGGTTTCTGGAACCTCAGGAGAATCCCCCGCAAACTTTAAGCGAGCAGTCTCCTCAAAGTGTCTGTCTGCAGCGGTTCTGAGTCACTAGTTGCTCAGTACTCCAGCCTTCCAGGCGCTGTGCCGGAAAGGAGCCTGCTGCTCTAATTTAAATGAATTTCTGCTAGAATTGACATCACAGATCTCTGAGCTTTCTGTCTCATTCCATCTCAAATCAGCATCTCGTGCTCGTTATGGATTCCGTCGTCTTGTCAGTAGGCACTGAAGTATTCATAACGAGGAGAGGAGGATGAGAGCAGTTATTAATGGAGGCTGAGACAGAGCTGGGCTGTACTCCTAGGTACCACTCCTCCTAGGATGAAAGGATGTGTGTGGTGTTCTTATGGATAATTCTCTTTCTTGAGATAAATACACTTTTCTTGCTAGTGCTTTTACTTAATTTTGGTTTTAGCTCCCTTACCTGGCACTGTTACAATACATTCCTGCTCAAAGTGCCTGCTTTTTCCCCTCTGGTCAGGCCGGTGGTTAGCGTTCACCTGTCTCCTTTGTGCAGTTCCAGGGAGAACAGGGAGTCCTGAAAAATCTGGAGCTTTAGCTGTTTTCCTGCTTGCTGGACTTTGTCATTTTGGTCTGATCCTGCCCCTCTCTTCCATAAGTATTGCGGATGTTTTGCAGAAATGCATTTTGAACCCGTTTTAATGTTGTATAAGAAAAGATGTTTTTTCGTTCCGGTTTTGTTTCCTCTAAATACCTCAGCTTCGCGCTCCCTTTGGGTCTGTCTTTCAGCTATGCTCATTTGCCTGGAAGAATTTTGCTACTGAATCATTAATCTACTTTTATTTTCTGCTTTCCATTTACATATGAAATAATTCCTTGTTCCTCTTCTTATGTCTTCAGATGAAGTCATTTCTGCACAGGGTGTGTTTTCGTACCTTTCCTATCTGGAAATTTGCGAGGAAGGGTCAGGAGGGACAGCCAGATCAGGGAAATATGGAAGAGTTGTTCCACACCAGCTGTTGAGATTAAACGAATCGCATGGCTAATAGGATGACGGCGGTCACTTGTGGTGATCTGTAAAGCTGGGCTTTGCTGCCGGTGACAGAGCTGAGTTATGAATGTATTTTAGAAGGCTTAGCCTGTGTTGTGCTTTAGCAGCTTAAATTCCTAGAGCAGAAGAGCCTAAAAACTTGCAGTGCTTTCACCATCTGTGATTTTCACTCCTTGGCCCTATATTTAGCTTGGAAAATAAACCAGATCAGATGGTTTCACTTTTTGATTCTTCTGTACTGGCGCACGGCTGCGGTCCTCGGGTGGCGGGTTCTGCAGGAGGATGTTTATCACCAGGCCTGGAACCGCTGTAGCTGGGAGAAAGGGCTCTCCCTGCCAGCTGCTTGCTGTGCATTTGAACGCGAATCTCGTTTGAACTCCTCCGAGGCTGTACAAGAGCAGTGCTTCTGTGTTTAGCAGGCTGTAATTATTCGTGGAAATACACCTATTGCTTTGAAATGAAAACAGTGATTTGCCTTTACCTCTTTCTAGTTTTGTTTGAAAGTAACCTCTTTGTGTTGTCTTTTATTTTTTTTAAGTAATGCTCAGTGCAACTGCAGTAGGTATTTGATCTCAGATAAAGGTGGTGTTTGTCCCCATGTGGTAAACGGGGAAACTGAGGCAAGCTAATCTGCCCACACTTACTTAATATTACACATCAGGGTTTGAGTTCTCAGCACTGCAGTGGAAATCCTTTTTAAAACTACTTTTATTTAATTAGGAAGCTTTTGTCCACTGCTGCATCTGACAACTGCTTTCTGACATTTTCCTCTATTACACATCTTAAAACATGTGAGCTTGTGGAGTAACAGCCCCGGTAAACCATCTAATTGCATGCGTTACGTGTTTTCCAGAGGAAATGCAGCACATAATCCTTCTGTTTGGAAGAAAAGAATAGAAGTTAGGTGGAGAAAATAATTAGATAATAGCTTTGCTTGCTCCAGTTCTAAAGGGCAGACGTGAAAGAGCCACTGAGTCAGAAGCCTCTGGAAGAAAGAAAAGCTGGTGTCAGCAGAGGAGCTGGGGTGAGGAGACCACGAGTGTATCCAGCTTTGGCAGGAGCCCTGGAGAACTGCAGCGGAGGAGGAGCTTCAGGGATCCCTAAAAGTAGGGTGAGAAGGAAGCAGAGGAGAAATGAGAGAGGCAAGTTGGCTGAGATAACACTAGCACTATCGCAGAGAAAATACAGAGGGGAACAAGACCTGTTTGCAGAAGGAAGAGCGTGGTGTTTGAGCCACCGGCCCAGGCAGTTGGCCGAGCTGATAACAGACGTGTGCAACAGAAATGGAGGGGGCGCTGGGCTGGTGGTTTTTTCTTTGCTACAGCCTTGCTGGTGAACAGGGCCTGACGCTCGCAGAGGCCCTTCGTTCCTTGAGTGCCACTGGGGGTTTTGCGCTGTTTTATTCCCAGTCTGTTACACTGGGCTACTAGAAATGTAGGGTCTCAGCTGCTGTTCCGCGTGTTCGTCGGGACAGTAACTGGAAGGTGCTGCGCAGGACTGGGAATTGTGGAAAGAATCATAGAATGGTTTGGGTTGGAAGGGACTTTCAAAGGCCATCTAGTCCAACCCCCCTGCAAGGAGCAGGGACATCCCCAACTAGATCAGGAGCCACCTTTTTGGATAAATAATATGGGATTTAGAAACAGAATTTTTAAAAATCCCAGAGAACGAAATAAAGTAGCACGTGCAGACTGTAACACTTGACTTGTAGATGTAGGTCAAGTACGCAGCCAGAAGAAACAGCATCGTGTAACTCCTCGTAAATCGTACCGCGTCTCAGTAGAGCCTTTCTTCTCCGTTCCCTGTGGTTTGGGCCGTATATCCCCTTTTCGAGACAGGATTGCCTTGACTCCTCCCCCCTTTCATTTGTAACTGCACCTACTCCTTGCGACAGAGAAAACCGCTGCTAGTAGATAAGCAAAGATGTCGGGAAAGCCTATGGTGTATCTTTGGTTTCTTCTAGATCAGTTTAGCAGTTGGGAACATGTGGGTGTTGCAGAGTGCTGTGAGCGAGGAGAATGTAGGCTCCTGTGGGCTGTTATTTCATAGTTTGGGTGTAAGAATCTTGGAATCCCTTCCTGGCCCTAAAAACGCGCTTGGTATTACCCCTTCCAGGCAGCTGTGGTTCTGTGCCACATGCAAAGACTTCAGAGCTGGCTCCAAGAACTGCCCTCTGCCATGTGAGCCCTGCCTGTTGTGTAGCGTTACCGGATGAGCTCTTCAGTTACTCTTGGAGCTGTTTGTGCCTCCGTACTCAAAAGTGTGTCATCTCCTTGCCACCCCCACCATCCAAGCCACGCTCTCAGGCTAAGACAGGACAAAGAAAGGCCGCTGCAGCTGGTGGTTGTCCTGCTGTTTGGTGGTCCTAGATCCTGTGAGCTCAGGATGGCAGAGGCGAGATGTATTATCTCCAGGGGACCCATCCTTCTCGGAAAAAATGGAGACAAGAGGCAGAGGCGGTGGTTCTTTGGCCAAGGAAATGGGATTCAGTCTCTGCCATTCAGGAATCATTGAGATGGGCTCTGCGGCTTGCACTGGGCAGAAGGTCAGATCATGTTATCAGATCTGCATCATTTGCCCAACACAGAGGAGCGGGGAATTCCCTAAATGTGAAGAGGACATTTTTCCCCCCTCAGTGCTTAGGTTTCTTGGCTAAATGCTGCAGTCTGGAAATCACCGTGACAAAATCCAGTCTGAATTCTCCAGTCTGTTTACTTCTCGCTTGTCCTGAAGTGTTTGGCAGCATTGCTGCGTGCTCAAACGCTGAGCTGCAGCTGTGCCCTTGCAGTGACAGTCAGAGGGATGGCACATTCCGTTAGGAAATTTGTTGGAAACCCTCTGATTTAGAAGCACCTACCGTCAGTGTAAGGTGTGTGCTTACCACCTAACCCTTCAGGTTTCCCCGAGTTTACTGACCTTGATTCTAAATTAACTGGAAGAAACTTAAAGAGCGTGGTGGGGAGGGAGGCAAGCAAGGAAATTGCGTCTGGGAATGGCCTGATGAAGCTACAGAATCCTGGAATGATTTAGGCAGAAGGGACCTCTGGAGAGCCTTTGCCTGGGACAGAGTCTCTTTGCTGGAATTGAGACTAACACTGCAATTTTGGCTTTAGCTGCTTTAATATCCTCCTTCAGTGATCAGGGAAATTTCTGCCACTGAAGAGGATAATTTCCCTAAAATAGCTGTTGGAGCTATGGGAAATACGTGAACCATAAAGCTGCTAGCAGTTAAAAATTGATGATAAAAAAGCCATTACTTTTCCATCTGCAAAACATTCTGTTCCTGCTTTTCAGTGCATTCTGTTCAACCAGGTAATAATTTCTTTTGTGCCCGAGTGCCACAAAGCACACCAGTTGGAATCCAAAGCGTGAAGGCTTGAAAAACAAATCTGGTCGCTAAAGGCCAAAATAACCCTGGACAAACAGCCGCAGAGAAGAGCAGAGGAGGAAAGTGCTTGTGTTTCACACCTGCAAGGGGCTTGCTTGCCTTTTGGCGTGGCTGAAGAGGACTTGTTACAGAGAGCAGGTGACCCGGGTGTGGGTAACCTCCCTGAATTTTTAAGTTCTGTATCTTGATCTTCACGTGGCTGAGAGCAGCAGGACGCATCTCAGAAGGTTTGGGGACAGATGGGAGATGCCCGCAGCTTGCTCGCGCAGGGCTGTCGGTGGTGTGGTGCTTCGCGTTGCTACGGGGAAGTCACTTCATCATCTGGTGTCACAGTTTCCCCAGTAGAGATAAATGTTAACAACCCAGTTTGTACATTGCTCTGGAAGCAGCCCTGGGAGCTCTGGCAAATAGAAGCCGTTCTGGGAATGGAGTGGAAACAGTTTGTAGCAAGAAACTCTGAGCAAATTTATAAGAAAGCAGCTTTGTCAAGTCTCCTTCCCAGCAGCGGCTGCTACTCTCCAGGCCGTCGGGCACGGCTCCCAAGGTATCCAGCGCTGAGCCACCGGTAATGAGCTTGTCCCTTCTTACATGCTGTGTCTAGCAAAGCATTTAAGGCTGGATGCAAACCCTTTGATGTTGCACTTTGGAAATGTCTTATTTTACTCGTGCATTTTGACGGCTTTTTTACTTTAAAAACTTTTTCTTGCTGGAAAGACCGAAGCCTAGGCTATTACAGAGTAAAGTAATAAGCAGCCACCACTTCTTTGTTCAAGACAGGGGTGGGAAAAGAGAGTGCGCGCACAACAGGACGTGGCGTGTTCCTTTCACGGATGGTAATCTCTAAATCGGGGTTGCTATGCTGCAGTTTACCAGAACCACCAAATGGTCAGTTTTACAAAGCGCGTGTCAGCTGCTGGGTGCAAGGTGTTTCCAACCACTTCCACTCAGCTCCAGAGAGGAGCGTGTGCTGTTTTTGGAATTCTATAGAGACTCTTGTTGCAGCAAAAATAAATTGCACTTCAGTAGCTCAAGAGAAAAATACAGATACATCCTCACACCAGCTGCTGGGTTTTGTGGAGCCTTGTGCTGGCCGTGTGGAACCTCTCCGCACCGCTGCCACTCTTCAGACCAAGCGGTGTGTCAGGAAAAGGGGCCGTCAAACATGACTCTGCTCCCCTTGTCTTAATTCTCCTAGGCTCCTCGAGCTCGTTCCTCCTCTGCAGCTGCTCCATTGAGTCTGGATTATGTAATAACTTCTTATTTTCTGCAGGTTGGAAACAAAAATGCAGATTGCATTCTTAAAATCTGAGAAGTGGGGTTTCTGACTAGTGCGTTTGTTTCTGTTTCTTCTAGCTTGCTTTCACGTGTTGTTATTTGCTTGAGGTTTAGTCTTGGGAAATTCCCTGGCAGCTGACGAGGGTTTGCATTCCAGATTTCAGAGCGTGGGGCAGCTGGCATTTCAACTTTACTGAGCGTCCAGCCGATGAGCTAGAAATAGTAAAACAGTTCCTCAGCGAGGTGGAGATCAAGCCCTGCCAAAAACCCGGCCTCTTTTCCTTTCGGATTAGTTTATGGTTTGCTTTGCAGGTCTCCTGGTACCAAATGAGTTGACAGTGGGTGTGGTGCGAGACGTGCACCTAGTCTGCAGCCTTTGCAGTTTTCCAGTGCTCAAGGGCTTAAGGCTCATTTCTGTTTGGGACAAGAAAGCGTCCTCAGGGGTCTAGGTACGTGTGGAGGCAGATTCGGGGAGGAGGGACCTGACATTCATGCTTTGTGAAAGTCTTGTTTGAAAATGTTGATCTTCCTCTGCAAGTTTAACTTTGAATTGAATTTCAAAGTCTTTTTACCTTACCCGTGTTCTATTGCGGTAGACAACTCGGAGCCAAGAGCACTGATAACCGATTTGTTTTGTGACGCCTGTGAAACCGCGTTGGGCTTTGGGTGGTCCAGCCTTTCATTCATTGTGGTTGAAGCTTGGAAAAACAGAAAGCTGATAAGTGACATCGCACATCAATGCACCTGAATCCAGCCTGATAAGCCGCCCGCAGTACAGTGCTGAAGGCCGTTACCGGGTTGCGAGGGAAAGCGTGCAGAGTTTCTTCTGTAACTGGAGTTGTGCAAAGTCATCAGGCTTCTTCCTCTGGGACCTCTTTGTCCGCAAAGGCAAATCTTACTGCTCACCAGTACACCTAGGGTACCCCAGTAGTATGTGCGGTGTAGAGCTGGAGTTGTGGAGGTGATTTTTGTAAGATGTGATGCTTTCCGTCTTCTAAACAATTGGTTGGTTTGGAGTTGATCCCGTAAAGCCTAAATGGCTTTGTACGCCGCTGGAACGACCGACTCGATACCGCCCAGTACTGTGCATAACTCAGTCTCGTCTTCTGCTGATTCAGTGTTTCTCTTCCTTCTTTTCCATGCTGAATCTCTCGATCTTGCTAACACTGCACGTGCTCACCAGACAGATTGCTCTATACCAAAAGCCTGAGTAACTGAAATTACTTTTCTTCCTGAAAAGGTTTTTACTTCTTCTTCCTATATGTCTTTAAGGCAGCTGATTTTTTCCATTTTTACAGAGGTTTTGATCACTTGCCCAGTTTTATTTATGTCAAAATTTTTTTTTCAGTTCCCTCTGTCGAATGTTTTGCGGTTAAACAGTTAAAGCTTCTGCTGCTGTCTTCTTTGAAAGTTTTCCTGTATTTGGAAATCACTAACCTTTTATTTTACCAGTTATGAACCTTTTTTCCAAGTAAACATGCTCTTTGGCTCATAAGATTTAGTATAAGGGAAAATGTCCTATCGCTGAGATTTTTGGAATGTAGAGGGCCTTCCCAAGGGAAATAATGGAAATCCCATGAAATGCTCTGTCCAAAACCAAACCAGACAGGGCTCTGGGGAAGGTTTTGGGTAAGGAGCAAAGCTGCATTGGCCAGAATATAGGTTTAGGTTTTTCCCCCATGCCTAATTTCTATCCTTCTACCAGAGTTGCTTAAATTTGTCTTTGTGTTCCAAATGAAAGCAGAAAATCTTCATTTTTCCCCGTGCTGTTACCCTGGTGAGGGCAAGCACCTTGTCTGCAGCGCTTTCCCTGGGGCCCTTGATTCCGATTGTCTGTTTTCAGATTGCAGCTGACAGGTTACCCCCTTCCCGGCTTGCTTGTGTTTTGAGTATTTTTCCATCTGCTATCTGCAGCCGTGGCTGGTGGTACGGTTACTTCTGCCAATAGATGATTGTCATTAAGTAAAATCAAGGTCACTGGTGTAGCGCTAATTAGTTCTCACATATAATAACCATAGTAACAAGGATATTAATAGAAATGAATGTGTATAGCTGTAGGTAGTGATTACGTACAATAGGCAATGATTACTGAATAACTGCAGAAGATCCTGAGGTAGAAAATCCCGTTTGAGCGTATGAAGCGACTGACAAGAGGGCTTCTGTCCCACGTGGCAGCAAAGTAATGAGAGAGATGGATCTGAAAAGAAGTTTTATGATTTCAGGCGTCTTCTCCTGACACTATCTGTCTGTGAATTTGCTCAGTGGCAGACAGTGTGGCCAGACTGCTAGAAATGTGAACATAAATTTATTATTTATGATGATAGCCTGGCTTTGGGCCAGCAATCAGATTTGGCCAAGCTCCCTCTTGTAATCAAGAGAGTTTGTGGCCTCTGGATATGCGAGCTGATGAGTTGGGCATCGTTCTTTTAGTACTGACGTCATTTTTTGATGTATGTTCAAACTGATGATTGAGCAAATAGACTGGCACTCCTTTGCCACCTAGAATGTGAAATAAGGCTTCAGAGCGAATAAAATAATGATTGCAGAAACTGCCCAAGAAGGCAGAGGGTTTCTGTGAAGAACATCATTATTTTATGACAAGTCCCAAGAAGGTGTTGAGGTTTAAATCGTCTGGGTGGTGTTAGCATCTTAGAGCGAGACCTTCAGTCTGCTGTGGAATCAGGACAGCGCTGTTAACCACTGTGTCTGCTTCTGATGAACATTGATTGAGAGCCCTGATGCTCCTGTCACCTAAACTGGAAAGAGACAGTGGAAAAGAGTCTGAAGGGAGACCTCTTCTCCGCAAACCACTGGGCTAAGTAAGAGGCTTGACCTAGCAGGACTTCCTTAGCTTATAGCTGTTATAAACATCTAGCTTGTATTTCCCACCGCCTCGCTTGTGAGCGCAGCGAGACCTTTTTAGTCACCTGAAGGCTTTCTGGGGATGCTGGTGGCTGTGGTGGTCTGGCTGTGGTGCAGCAGATCAGCCTCTGGCTAGCAGGCACTTTTCAGAGACAAAACGTTGCTCGTGGTATTGTTAGCTGCGATGCGTGCATGCTGGTGTAAGTGTACGTGGATGCAAAATGCCCCATGGAAGACAGAAAAAGGCTTTCTGGTTTGGCTTTTGTCATGGTAATCCTGGCAAGCTCAAAGGGAGTGCTGTCCTTTGGGTTCACTGGCTTAGCGCTATGTGACTTCTGCTAGAGTTGCAAAAAGAAAAGTGCAAATATCCCACACTCTGTTTTCCTAATAGCTACCATTTTCATTCACTTTTCTCTAGCCAGCAATCCACGCTGCCAAAAACGTTACTGTTGATGACTATGAATGGAGCGAGTCTGCCAACAACTGTCTAAAATTGTCTGCTCTCACTGCTTTTTCCTTCCCCTGGCAGTGACCAAAGCAGTTCCTTTCAAGAAGTAATGAAGATCTGGCATCTACGAACTCCTGAGTTCACAGCCACACTTCATCTGTTTTACTCTTGTAAGCCCCATCTAACAGGCATTATGTATATCAAAATGTCTTAAATATGAAATTATTCCGTTTGAAGAGCTCAGATTCCTTTACAGGGGGAGAAACTGAGAGTAGGGGACTTGGTAAGAGGCATACCTGCAGGAATTCTGACTGTGTGGTTTAAAAGAGAATTTGTTTCAGTTTTAGATTTTTGTATACAAAACCTGCAGGTGCTGTTGTCCCATCATTGGTGGTGTCCTTGACGTTGTCTTCGGGGGCAGAACGGCACATTTTGGTACATGGAGAATGCCTTGTGAAAGGGATTTCTCTGTAGAGGCTGGTCGTGGCGGTTTTCTTACCCGCTCATCAGGATCTCTGCAGCCTGTCCCTGTAGGTGGTCACCAATAGTTCTTAGCAAGATCGTGTTTCATACCATTCTCTCCACCAGCGTCCTGTTTCACAGCTTTAGCGTCCTTTCACTGGGTTACTGTGCTTCTCATACACATACACACAAAATAAAAGTAATGCCCTAGTTTAGACATATCCTTGTATTTTTCTTAGGCGTTACCAGCTGAAAGCAGCTTCCACCTAAGCACGCTTAGCCTGGGATGAGGATTGGAGACACCGGGGTTTTGGTCCTTGCTTTGCCAGTGTGAGAAAGCTGCTCTGTGCCTCAGCCTCTCCCCGCCTGTAAACTGATCCCTCTCCAGAGCAGCCTGTGAGCTTAACGGTGCCAAGTGCTTGTTGTTACCTACCTGTTCAGGTTGTATTTGTTTAATTCTTAGTATGCAATCCCAAACAGACGCGATTACACCAGCTTTCCACAGAGCTGGTTCTCTAAGGCAAGGCAAGGATGCTGGTGTATTGCTTCTGGAGTTTTGTTCTAATTTCCCGCAGGGTCTGAGATTGTGGGTGCTCACAACAGGACTCCGAGCGCAAATCTGGCAGACGCTCAGCCTGTCGCTGCCTCTCCCAGCAGCTGCTGTAGCAGACTCTGGAATTTGCTGTTTCTTTGTACAGATGCTGAGGAGCAGTGTTGAACTTGGCCGCCTTCCTGGGTGTGTTTAAACAAGAGGGCCTCCGGTTCAAGGGAGGAAGAAGTTTAAAGTGAACGTGTCAGCCTGAGATGCTGGCAGATGTGTTATAAACTTGGCCTTCAGTCAGCTGTCAGCCTGTACCTTTGGCTCAGGGGAGGGAGGTGACAGCATGACACGGCCGATGGCTGACTCAGGCTTCTGCGGCGGCAGAAGCTCTGTGGTGGCAGAGACCGAGGTGAAATAGCAGCTGTAGGCAAACTCGCAGCTGTTTGTGCCACCCTCCTCTTCCAGGAGCTGCTGCATCCGTAACGCAGGGTTGACATCAGTGTCTCTTCACCATCCGTCAGGCTTTCTCCTAACTCAACATTTGCTGTGGAAAGTGACTTTTGCCCCAGGAAACCCTGGGTTGACTGACCACCAGCTGCTCTGGCGTCTCGGCCAGTTTTGTACCGCACCTCGTGCTCCTGCGGTGGCCACATCAGCTGCCATCCCGGCGGTGTTGCTCCGGTTTCTCCTCCCCTCGTTTAGCACTGACTTTGTTCAGGGTGCCCTTTGTGCCGTTCACAGAGAAGTAGCCCACGCTGGTGCAGGGAAAGGGGTGAGAACGGCAGCATGTGACTAACTGTGACACTGATCCTGCTTACGCTGACAATAGGGTCTTTCTTTCTCTTCTGCTTTCTGGACCACTGTACAGAATTAGAATTAGCATTAGCGCAGAGGAATGTGTGGAATAAGCCCTGGCTTCAGTAGTCGGTAAGTTTTTTGGCAGGAAGTCTTCAACTGTGAATCCTGTGACTGCGGAGTGCAAGCTGCCTTGCTCCCGTGGTGGAGGTAGCAGGATTGTTTGATGGAGACGGCCATCCTGGAGAGGTGTTGCCGACACCACACAGCCTCTGTGATCTCCTGCCCTCTAAACTGGTCCTTCTGGTTCCTTAAGGGCCAAGGTGGTTTTCATGAAGTCAGAGGGTTTCAGGTCTACACCAGAATACGCTGCTCTTGAGCAGTCCTGCTGAAATTTTCGTCCGTTGCATTTAGATCTTTGGCACCTAAGGGATCTGAAGTTACTAAGCTGCATGTGAGGGAGGTGGAAACAACAGAAGCCCTTAGGAGGAGGAACTGCAGCCAGAGAGAGCAGCAGCTGCTGGTTGGCAAAAGGAGAGGAGGACGGGAGCTTGGGCTGGTCACTGGGGAGGGGAGCTGGGTTGCATATTTGGACCTGCTGAGTAAAGCACAGGCTGGATTGCCAGACTGGTGTTTAAAGGGACAGCTGTAGGAGTAATTTATTCATGATCTTTTACTTTCCTGTGTCAAAAACATCAAAAAGAATCTAGATAATTAAACCTTTCACTGCTCTGGCACTTCTGGGGGGAGTGAAATTGCTGACCTGTTGCAGATTGGCTTTGGTTTTCTTTGGGTTTGTCCTAGGGAAATTTTGCTGGTTTCCAGGTTCCCAGTACTTTAGAAGGAATTTTCAGTTTGTCAAACTTGCATTTGATTTGGAACAAGAAAACCCCAAAGTCCTTCAAATGTCAAAGTGTAAAGACTTTTTTTTTTTTTTTTCTTTCCCCTGGAGCAACCAACATGCTTTGGGTTTAAAAATGTCAGAAAGGGTTTAACAGAACAGCAAGCAGATCCTTCTCCTTAAAATAGCTCCCTTAAATGCTCCTCTAGTCTCAGCAGCTTTGCTGGAGGTTGTTTTTAGAGTCTCTTCTTCTCTTGTAGGTTTACCAAGAATCTCTCTCCGGACAAAATCAACCTAAGCACTCTGAAAGGGCAGGGGCAGCTGACCAACCTGGAGCTGGATGAAGAGGTGCTGCAGAATGTGCTGGAGCTGCCCACCTGGCTTGCCATCACGCGGGTCTACTGTAACAAGGCATCTATCAGGGTGAGCAGAGGAGGCTGTGCTCGTGCCCTCGGAGGCAGATGAGCCCTTCCGTTGGCAGCTTCTGTTTGTCACTTGGGAAGTTCTCATGAAGGATCCGTGATGCAATTAGATCCACGCATCTCCAACCCTGTGCTTTAGGTGTGAGATTTGCTAACTAAATGCTGTGAGATGGCCGTTGGTGAAACCTGCTGCGGCTGGCTTTGCCAAGCGCTCTGCCCCGGACGGTGGCTGGCAGCAGATGGTAGAGGATGCTGAGAGGGCACAGGGAAAGTGTGCTGTGATCCTTCCTCACCTTCAGGTGACTTGTTAAGCCAGCAGTGAGGTCTTTGTAGTTAATAGCCACTGATTAATTTGTCCAGATACTTTCTGGACGCGCTTACTCATTTAACATCCAGAGCAAGCTACGGCAAAGAATCTCAGAGGTTAACTCCATTTACTTTGCCTTCTGTCAAGCCTGCATATACTAGTTTTAGTTGATAACCTCCTGGCACTGTTGCTGGAAGAAACAGTGAACAATCATTCCCTGTCCGTCACCTCCATGTCACTTAGGATTACAGACACCTCTGTTCCAGTGCTGTTCTGATAGCAGAGGAGGTTTCTGTGTCTTCCTTCACCCATACTGACTTTTTTTTTTTTTAATACCAAAGAAGTAACACAGACCAACAGGAATAGGAAGCAGAGAGAGAAATGGAGTGCAGTTCTCTGAAAGCCTAATTATACTGTGAGGTATTGTAAAAATAAATTGAACTTAAGTCTTAATTGTTGAAAACGCAATTAATGAGGGATGCGTGAGCAGTGCATGCGGAAAGCTGCCCTCAGTCAGCCTCTCTGCCCACAGCTTTCCACTTACACGCGTAATCACTGAAACTGCGCACACTGGCACTTTTGCACACTGAACTCTTAGAAATTCTTCCTCCTTGTGCTTTTTAGAGGAAAAAAATATTTTTTTTCCAGTTGGTATGAAATGCCAGATTGTTTAATCTTAGCTGGTGCTAACCATAGTTGCATTACATGGATGCAAAAGTTTTTAGTATATCAGAGACTTGCTAGAAGAGAAATACGGTTCTACTCTGCCAAGTGACAATAAAAATGAGCCTGTCTTACTCATCTGATCCACTCTGTTTTTAGAGTCAGATCTGCTTAATTTAGTAACAAACATTTGTTCTCCCTCCTACGAGAACTGCAGAATAAGCGTTGCTGTAAGAAAACAAAATGGATCTTTTTGGTTTGTGCACAGTCTTCAAAAGTCACCTGACTTTCAGTAACAGTGGCAATTAATTGTAAACTTTTTAAAGACAAGAACATTCTCCACAAAGGAATATGGAAAAATCAGAATTTGACCTGCAGAATATCTATTACTCGTGATGATATGTGAGATCCAAAACCTGAGCTGGATTTATAGGTCTGGTGGCTGGAATGCCTTTTCGTTTGTCTGTGTGAGCCTGTTTGACCTGGATTCAGTAAGACGCGATGGATTGTCACTGTGGGCATTTCTTGGAGAAATGGGGCTCAAACTTTGGGCTCAAATGGTTTCCTGCAGTTTCTCAAACTTTCCAATGTGAAGATAACTCTTGTAACCTCTACTTTATTCTTCCAGATCCAGTGGACAAAGTTGAAAACACACCCAATCTGCCTGGTAATGTTTCCTTTCTTGTTCATTCGTTCTCTTCCTTTACTTGAAAAAAAATTCTGCAAAGGGAAAATGTGAAGTGCATACTCACATTTCCATTTGACCTAAATCCTCTAGGCCCTTAGCACACAGGGGAAGGAGAGTTCTGAGAAAAGTCCTGTTTGGCAATGGGTGACCTCCCATGAGACCCACATTTCACTGCAGGATGGAGCTGAGCTCTCAGTGAAGTCCAGGGCAACCTTGTGCCTGCTTTTTGTTGTTTGTTTTTCCCCCACTTCTGGGGATTGAGGTTACCCAACTCCCCTGGCGCTCGCTGGTGTGAGAGCTGTAACACACGAGACTCTTGGAGAGGCATGAAACTCCAGAGCTGGGTTGTCCCTGCACTGGAGGCTCAGGCCTAAGGCTGGTAGGCTGAGCTTGAGTCTTGGTCTTGTATTTATCACTCCCGTGTTCTGTCTTTGCAGTACCTGGATAAAGTGGAGGTAGAGATGCGAACATGCGAAGAGCCTCGGCCACCCAACGGACAGTCTCCTATTGCTCTTGCTGCAGGTCAAAGGTCAGATATTGAGCCCCGTGGTTTCTTCCTGACGTGCTACTGGGGTAGGGCTGGCCAGTTTTCTGGCTTGTTAACCATTGGCCTCTCTGCACTGAGGTTTAAGTGGCTCTAATATTGCTAATAAACCTTGGAGTCTCTCTGTATGTGGCCTTACCACCAGTGGGGCTTTTGATCTAGCAGGTGGTGACTTTGAGGGGTCTTCTCTTTGCAGCGAATATGGCTTTGCCGAAAAGGTCGTGGAGGGGATGTTTATTGTTGTCAATTCCATCACCATCAAGATTCACTCCAAGGCCTTTCATGCTTCTTTTGAGCTATGGCAGCTTCAAGGCTACAGTGTCAACCCTAACTGGCAACAGAGTGACCTGCGACTCACGCGCATTACTGATCCGCAGAGAGGAGAGGTAAAGAGTCATCTTGTGTTCCCTGTCACGACACGCAGAGAACAGTGGCACTCGGGCTGCCCCAGCCCTCTGGGGTAATCATGCTGTTGTCTGAATTCTCATACAGTGATGGCAGGGAGCTTCGGTGAGCTTGCCTGCTCTTTGCTGGAACAAGGTGGCTGAGAGCTGACTTGTGTTCAGAGCTTTTTTTGAGTTCCTCTGATCTGAGAGGATCAGACTGGAGAAGCTCTGAATGCCCTTGTGGTTTGTCTGGTTTTAAACTCAGTGTGAGAGAGGAGTTGGATCTTACCTGGGACATAATTTTGGTTTTGTACTGGGATCACAGAAGAAGAGTGTGTTGAATGATTGCCTTGGTTCATTCTGCATCTTCTAAGCATTTATTTTAATCTTTGCAGTTGTTGAAAATGTCAGCATTTTCCTATTTTTCTGCTGGGTAGGTTTTGACGTTCAAAGAGCTCACCTGGCAGACGCTTCGGATAGAAGCAGATGCCACTGACAATGGCGATCAGGATCCTGTTACTACTCCTCTGAGACTCATTACCAACCAGGGGAGGATCCAGATTTCTCTCAAGAGAAGGGTGAGTGTTTCCTCCATATTTGCAGAATGTGGTCTCGCTGCCTGGTGCACGATGATGCATATTTCCTCCCACGTTTCTCAGCAACCGTTCTTTTCTATCACAAATGTTGAGCCCAAGCTGCTATATCGCTCCGTGTTTTCTGTTGGAGACAGCTGTGTTCTTACCAAGTGTCAGAGTAGTTTATTTCCTAGGGGAGAATTAACATGTATGGAACAAGTCTTTAAATGTTTGAACATCCCAAGGAGGGCTGTTGTCTCTTTACTGGGAGATTAAAGCCTGGTAGCCTTATTTTTAGTTGCCAACAGAAGTGTGATGATTAAAAAAAAAAAATAAACCATCTCTTTTTTTTTTTTTTAAACCAGTGAGTAATTTGCCTCCTAAAAAGAAGGTAGCTTTGACTACTTTCCTTTTCAGAGGAGGTACTGCAGACATCCACCAGATAAGTTAACTTCTCTCTCAGATGAGTTTCAGAGCAGTGTGTCTTGTTTCTGCTACAGCTTCTGTGTATTATGAAGAATGCATGTATATGATTGCAGAATTCTTAGAGTTCCTGACTCCTCCTTGCTGTTTCAGACCAAAGATTGCAATGTGATGGCATCTAAGCTGATGTTTCTCCTTGATGACCTGCTCTGGGTGCTGACGGACTCTCAGCTGAAAGCCATGATGAAATATGCAGAGTCTTTGAGTGAAGCCATGGAGAAGTCTGCCCAGCAAAGGAAAAGCTTGGTGCCAGAGTCTGTACAGGTGAGTGAGCCATGATTTGGGTGTTGGTCTGCCAGGAAAAAGGAAAAGACAAGGTGAAAGAGTTTTTGTTTGTGTGGGATCTGGCCCTTGCTCACAGAGCATCTCCCTGGTGGGAGCTGGTAGGCTTGTGGATGGATTGTGGTGGCTGTTGGGTGCTGAAGTGACCAGAGGAGTTGGATTCGTTGCCGATAAGTGTTAGAGAATGTTAGTATGTAGTCACAGGCTAGATTCTGTCTGACGGCAGGGAAGAAGTGGTGTTGAGTTGCATGGCTTTGCGGGTTTGGCTGGCACGTGGAAAGTTGCAGAGGGTCCCACAAGGATTTGATTTGGTAACAGGCAGTAAATACGTTCTAGAAATGATCTTTTCTGCCTCTGAATGACAATCTGCATAGGCCTGCGGGAAGGGACTGATGTAATAAATTGTGACATAGAACCAGAGTGAGCTGTGTTGCTCAAGGGAAAACATTGGCATCCAACTTCACTGTTGTTGTTTGTTTCTTTTTTTCTTCCTGATACTTTGGAGAGAGCTCTTGATTTTTGCAATTGTTCTTTGGTTCACATCTAGCTTAGCAGCGTATGAGGACCTTAGAACAGCTGCATCTGCCATTAACCTTGAACTTCCCTTTGTTTTCTAAATGCAGTGCTGAGTAATTGTTTGATGGATGTAGCAGAACGAGTACATAGGGCAGAGGACAAAAGATGTTTTCTGAAAGAAGGATGAGGGAAGAGGAGTATTGTTGCTGGTGGTGGAAGCTCCAGGGAGGAGGGCTATGCACATAGTGCGGTGAGATTACGCAGGGGTGGGGATCAGGAGTACTTAGCCCTTGTTGTCCAGGAGTCTTAAAATGTATTTCAAGATGAGGGAGCGGCAGCTTGATGTAGAGGAGGCAGAACCACAGACAAAGAGTTTTGCTCATAAGATCATAGGAAAAGATCCAGATTTCTGGACTCCCAATTCAATTTCTATAAACTGATGCCTTGCAGTCTGGAAGATTGCATGAGCTGTTTTTAATTGCATTATAACCCCTCTTTTTTTTCCTGTCTATTAGTTCTTATCAAGCTTGTCTCTCTCTAATAGATCACACCGCCTGCTCCAAGTACGCAGCAGTCCTGGTCTCAGCCGTTTGGAGTCAGTCCAAATGCAACTAGCATTGGTCAATACTTTGATAAGCACGACATGAAAGAGTCATCGTACCACCTCCTCATCTCACGCTTGGATCTGCACATCTGCGATGACAGCCACACGCGGGAGTCAGGTAACCGAGAGCAGCATCAGGAGGACACTGCAGGAGGAAAACATTAATCCAGTCATCAGTTTTCTGTCCTGAAGGAGGATTTTCCTCTCAAAAGCAAGCATCTTTCATGTTACTGTTTCCCAGTGAGGCAGTAGGCAGTTGTTCAGGTTGATGGAGAGATCAGTTCTGTATGTCTGAAGTAGCTACTGGAAAATCTTTCTTGGCTCCGTGGGACAAACATGGGAGGTCCATCAGTGGACGTGGTTGTCAGTGACCTAGTGGAAACACAAGTGCTCGTTATTGCAGTGGAAAATGTAATTGATAGGGGCCCGGGAAGCAACCAGATCTTGCGTTTTGGTATTTGAGATTCTAGGTCTGGTTCTTACAATATAAACTGTTGGCCTGTTACATTCACTTGTCCTTTTCCTTGCCTAGGACAAGATTTTGATAGAGCTTTCTAAAAGATGATGTGCTGGCCACAATGACAATCAAATCAATGTTGTTCAGAATTCTCCTGGATCAGACTTGGATTGCAGAGCTGATGAGGGTTTTCTTTATTCTGTTTTCCACAGGCACTTTGAAGCATGGGATGCTGGGAGGTGCCATGCAGCTGACCTTCAGGAGGATGGCTTTTGACTATTATCCTTTCCACAGGGCAGGTAGGGGAGCGTGTGGCCTCCCAACTTGCGGAGGGGGATAAAAAAAAGAATTTGAAGAACAGTGATGCTATATGGCTTCAGGCAGGACTGGCAGAAAGGCTGCACAAAAGACTTGGGACTTAAATCCGCATGGGCAGGGTTAATTTAATTTATCTGTCGGTGGACCACTGACAAGATGGTGGCAAAGTGGAGTACCAGGAGAGGAATAAGTTTCTGTCTGTCGTAAAGACATAAATTGAAACTTTGGGTTCCTTTTTGGTTGCTTAAGCTCTGGATCTGGTTCTTACATGTGCCTAATCAATTTGGAAGGGTTATAGGATGTATCCCAGGAGAAAATCTGTTTGTGCATAACTGAAGGATCAAGGAAAAGCGACCTTGGCATTCTTCCCAACACTTGAATTTGGAAGATTTGCTGGTAGGACCAGCTCTGTTATGTGAAAGCCTGCACTTGTTTCACGGGCACTTAATAGGCTGCATATTGCGTGTTCCAGATCTGATATCAATAAAGAGGAACGCTGGACAGATTTGGATACGTTTGAGGGGCACAGGAGGATTGTGTGTATCCAGGAACCTCGTTTTTAAAGCCAGGATGTTTGCTTTCACGTAGGAGATGCCTGCAGGCATTGGGTGAGGTACAGTGAAGCAATGGAAACACGGGGACAGTGGGCAAAGAAGTTGGTCAGTGAATTTCAAAGCAAGATTGAGAAGCTTTATGAAGAAATGGACCCTGCATTTGCCAGGACTCCACTTTCCCCCTTCAAAAGGAAACCAGGTAATGGTGTTGGATAAAACTCTTGGTAAAGCAGGAGACGGTAACCATTTTGCTGCATTCAGCAATGTCTTTGGTTACCTCTCTCCAATTCAGCAGGCTGGTTTGTTGGTGCAGAAATCCATAGCACACTAAAAGTCATAAATATAACGGCAAAAGAAAGCGGCTGTCGTACTGGAATAACACTGCAGCAAGAATGAACAGACTGCAGTGGTAGCTTTCCTAGCTTATTTATTGAGTTGCTCCGTAAGTGAGTATGTAAGGGGTAAATTAAATAGTTAAAGCCTGGCTGAGGAGTGTGTTCTCTCATTACAGAGCAGACTCATCTTTTACAATGTTCTTCCTTCAAAAGTTCTGAGGTGGTTTGGGTGTTTTGTTTTGCTTTGGTTTTTCCCCCTATGTAGCTGTACCCCTCTGTTTGTAATTTTGAAGCTGTTAATTCTGCTCCATAAGCACATACGTGTTGGTATCAATGGTGAAGTTCGCTGCAAAGGAGATGAGTAAAGCCCTGCTGGTTTTGCTTTTCCATCCCCACAGATACTTTGAGTCCTCATAAAAGTCCCTTAGAGAAAAGCCGTGTACCTCCCACGAGCTTGCCACGACTCCGGCACCCTCCCTGGAACCGGCTTCGATCCAGCTGTGTGGTGGTTCGAGTGGATGACTTGGATGTTCACCAGGTAGGGATCTGAACAGTGTCTGGAGATGTTCGTGTCATTTTAAAAAAAGAAATTTAACCTCATATGATTCAAAGAAATCATGCGTGTCTGCCGTTGTCCAAGACAATCAAAACTCTGCCCAGAGAACCCAAATGCCGTTATTATGTTGCGTGTAAAACTTTTAAGCCAAGTGTGAGCTGCTGGTAATTTTCACGTTCAGAGCAAACTGCATGCATAACCACAGAGTTCCTGCACTCTGTGTCTGTTCACACCTAAACTTGCATCAAGCACTAGGCAGGCCCAGGGTAAGGATTTAATGCATTTGAGAAGTTAGTGAGGATATGGATTTTTTTTGACAGAGGAGGAATAAGTCTTCCCTTCTGCCTTCTGACCCAGGACAGAAAGCATCGCTAGGCTGCATGGGGCCCTACATCCATACACCCTGTAACCACTGCAAGAGCGTAATTGGTACCAGATAATGTAATGGACTTACCAGCGTGCTCTTAATCTTGAAGAAAGCTATAATAGATTTCAGTTCTGTTTATTCATGTCACCTAATTCTGGTTGTCATGGCTCTTACTAGCAGTGACAGGAGACATAAAGAACTAAATTGCTGTGAAGGAGAGGAGTTGGCAGTATTAGCAGGTAGAAAAGAAGTTTATTTTTACTTGAAAGCAGAGTGTGTTTGATGTGTAAATGAGACGGATTGATTACAAGTGACTGTAGGGTTACTGGGACACTTTGTTTTCCCAAATCTGAATCTGCACAGCTGCTTACCCTTGTGTTTTCAGGTTTCTACTGCTGGTCAGCAAAGTAAGAAACCCTCCACCTTGCTTTCATGTAGTAGAAAATTCTTCAAACTTCCTGATCAAGTCTCTGCAATCCATATTGAATTCACAGAGTATTACTTCCCAGACAACCAGGACTTTCCAGGTAATACACCAAGGTTAGCACCTTCTTTCCTAAGTTTCTTAAAGTCAACTCTTAATTCTTCAGGTGTGTTAACCCTGTTACAACGTTCTCTGGGTGTCCATGTTTGTTTAGTTTCCTGATGTTTGCCGCGGTTTTTTTTGTTTGTTTTTGGGTTTTTTTTGCCTATGGGGAAAATGGGATAGAGTTTGTCTGGTGCAAAATGTGGAGGCAAAGTTGTGCTTGCAAAATAACGTATCCAGGAACATATTGAAGGAGCTGCTGTCTGCCCCCCCTCTTGGGGGAGACAATCCTTGTTGATTAGCACTGGAGTAGGACTGTAGAGTGCTTCGGGCGCTTCGCTTGATGCGACATCTGGAACATTGTGTTTCTCTGGTGCACCACAGCTTCTCCCTTTCATCAAGAGATCTGTCTTCCAGTGGGTGTTGAAGCCCTCTGCATTGGTGTTGTCGGTGCAAGGTATACCCTGAGCTGCAGACCACCCAAAGTGCCTTTTCTGCCGTTATTAATCTGTCTCGATTCTGTTTTATTCCAGTACCATGCCCAAACCTGTACGTACAGCTGAATGGCCTGATGCTTACCCTGGATACAGCAAGTGTGCTCTGGATAAACCTCTTCTGTCTGGATCTTTATCGCAGCTTGGAGCAGTTCAAAGCCATCTACAAGCTGGAGGACTCAGGCAAGCATGATGAGCATGTTGATGTTCGACTAGATGGCTTTCGGCTGAAGGTACCATTCATTTCCTTCCTTTCCCAGTGTTCTCTCCCTCCCTGTTGTGGAAGGAACATGACACCAGGACATAGCTGAAGTCCAGAAAGTCCACCTTTCTTCTGTTTACCACCTGTGTTAGTTTTGTTTTTATCTACGGGCAATAAAACAGGTGCTTGAGTTCTAGTCCAGGATAGGCGGGCAAGTCAGTATTTATGAAAACAGTTTCAAGGAGAAATTAATGTTTCGAGTAGTCAAAAGTTGTTTTCTGGCCCTTGGAAAGCACATTGACTCTCATATCCTTCCCAGTGGGCCTACATCTGCTGCACTGATGTCCTACCGTGTTTGTCATTGACTAACCTCGTTAGCAGTTTTGTGAGGAGGCTTAGAGGCCTGAAAGCACAGTAAGTCTTTGCAGAGGAAGATCAACGTGTGTGGTTGTAAGCTGAGCTGCTACATAAGCCATGGATGGTAAAAGAACCTGAAATAAAACTCAGTTTAAATTTCCTCATTTTTAGTTCCTCTTCCCTCATCTGTAAATTTTACTTATTTTTTTAGATGGGGGTAAGTTGAGAGTCTAGTCCAGCTCTTGGGATTTCAATAGAGACCAAGACTTCTCAATTGTTTCTGCATTCCACAGCTGGCCTTCTGTGTAAATGGCTAGGACAAGCCTCTGTTAATTTCCCTTCTCACCTCTTTATTTGTAATGTTTCTCTTCTCCATGTAGCTTAACATCCCTGTGGAGAAGAAAGTCGCTGACCATCCAGATCGTCCGCAGACACTCTGCATTTGCACATCAGAGATGACTGCCACCAACACTCGCCATGCTCCCTTATGCAGCTGCCAAGACCTCCAAAGCCTCTTCCGTAAATTTGCTGGTTCAGAATTCTTCCACTCCAGCTACACTAAGTTCCCAAGGTCTCAGGACAATTTCAGCCTCCTCCACACCCTTTTCTTGCGCCACGCATATGAGGTGGATGATAGGCCTCAGAAGTGTAGAGGCTTTTCCCAGCTCCTACACAAAACTTCGGCCTCTGAAGATTTGTGGTCTATGAATTTCATTGAGCTTTCCCTGGACTTTGAGGGGGCTGAAAGCTCAAAGGGCAGAGCCCTTAGCTTTGTTGACCCTTTTCCCCTTTCCATTTGGGCCTGCCTTCCCAGGAGATGGGGGCAAGCTCAGCTATCTAAACGACAGGAATTAGCTGCCTCTGAGTCAAAAATCAAGCCTTCTGCCAGCTTTAGCAATCACTCCAAGAATGAGAACCTTCCCAGAGAACATGGGGTTTGTCAAAGATCAAAGACTGACCAGGATCTGAAGAACATCTACAAGGTCCCAGAGACAATGGATGTCTTGGGAGAATCTGACTGTGAAATCGATGATGGCGTAGATGATAAAGAGCTGGAAGCCTCTGCTGATATCCATGTGCTTGTATCCTCATCTGTTCATGTTAAAATTCGGCTCAACCACTACCAATACTTGGTGCTGCTCAGGATGAAAGAAGTTCTGCAAACGCTGCAAGAGCAGTTGGCCCAAGACACCCAGGAAGTGACTGGGTCTCCTTTAGATCCCATGTCTGCTTGTGTGGGAGTTATGTTCCATAGTGCCGAAGTGGCCCTGCTCATGAACCCCGCACCAGGGTCTGTCTTGGAACCCAGATCCCTTGACTCGGACACAACCAGCCTGATCGAGTCGGAGCTCTCTCCTTCGGACAGCAAGGAGGGGCTGACAGCTGAAGAGAAGGAGCTGAAATCAGAGACCAGTTCAGAGAAGGGAGTGTGCAGTACCTCGGAGGTCCCAGAGGACAGTGGGATTGAAAATGCAGGTACCGGTGTAACCAGTGTAACCAGTGTACCACTGGAGAGACTCCCAAGATCTGCAAGTGATGGAGCTCTGAGTACAGCTCCGCTTAGTAAGAGCATCGAGGAGAAAGGTTTGATAGAGGAAGCACATGAAGCCGTGGAAGCTCTGGCTGCAGAAAGACCAGCAGAGACCAGCAGCCATCCTCAGAGCCCTCCTGCCCTCCCTTCTAGCCCAACCTCAGACACGCAGCCCTTGGGGAGAGGAAACGTCACCCTCAATGGCCAGGCAGAACTCATCCCTTTGAAGAACATAGAGGTGGAGTTGTCTAGTGCACTGCATATCACAAAGGATGCCACGAAGGAAGCTCTGCACGTGACTATGGACCTCACCAAAGAAGCCATGTCAATAACAAAAGATGCTCTGAGCCTGAGCCGGGAGAAGATGACCTCCACCATGCAGAAGATGCTCTCTCTCCCCCCAGCCAAGTGAGTGGGCTATCCTGTGCTTCACGATAGCAGCAGGGAAGAGGGGAAATGTAGGCTGACTGCTCCCTTTCTTTCCATATCATTTGGATTAGAAATGGATTAGATCTTCATCTTGTGGGGTTGGTCCAAGTACATTAAAGTCTGACTTGCAGTTGTTCAGAGTCCAGCCCAATGTCTGTGTAATCTGGAGGCTAAGCTGTTTGCCTTCATTGGGTTTTTTTTTTTGGTTTTTTTTTTTGGTAGGGATTCTGTGCCCAAAGCAGAAGAGGGAGCAGTGACTCCAGGCGGGGGTGGCAGCAGCCGAATGCGTTTCTTCTCCATGAAGAGGACAGCATCCCAGCATTCCTTCGACACCACATCTGTGGATGGCAGCGGCCCTGAGGACGGGCTCTCTGTGGACAGCGATGGCAGCGATGGCTTTGTGATGCTCACAGACTCTGGTAACGAGCGCTTGGCTTTATCCTCTCCCCAGCTCTTACTTTCTGCCGTGGGCAACTCAGTCGTGCTGTGTTCACGTGGAATTCACGTGTGCCCCTCGTTTTTGAAGGTCGTGAGTCGTTCACCCACAGTGGCTCTTCCTGCTTTCATAGGGGCCTTTGAGATGAGGAGTATAAATGAGTGGGGAGGGTGACCCTGCACATTAACGATGGTGTTGGAAGGAGGATCTGGAGAGGGTTCCCTAGAAGATGGTATGGGCTGATAGGCCATAAAGTTCAGGCAGATACTGAGGTCAGGACTTCTTAAAACCGTAAAAAGAAACAGAATCAAGTTGTTGTTGTTATTACTGTCATTTCAGAACCCAGCCTGGACCCTCTTCCCCCAGGACATCCTCCGCAGGCGCACAACGACGCGGGCAGTAGAACGAGCCTGATGGCGGAGGACGAGGGTGGACTGTCTCCTGAGACAAACAGCTCGACTTCGCAGAGTGAAGACCCCAGCCTTCAGCTGGTCAGAGTTCCGTTCCTTGCCACTGTAGTTTGTCTCGAAGCGAATCCGGAAGGGAACTGTGCAGTGGGGTTTGTTTTAATAAGCGAGCTTGTCGCTTGCCGTTTCAGGTGTCTGTCCTTGTGCTGAAGTTGAATGAGGTGAACTGTGGAATAGAGGCACGAGGTGACGATTTGTCTGTTGCTTTACAAGTAACGAACGTGGTTCCGGAGCAGCTGAACAACGTTGGAATGTGGCAGTATCTGCGTGGCTATCTGGGTAAGACCTCAGCTCTTGGAGTCCGCTGCTTTTATAACTGGATTTTGCAGCAGCCACCCTCATGGAATCTTCCATTTTAGCCGGTACCACGGTGTTAAGGTTTGGTGTATTTAGGATTGAATATGACTTGTGTGAGGGAACATGAATGCTAAGAATCTTTCCGTCAGTGGTTCACATCTGGTATTTGAAAGATGTTTCCCAAGTCAAGCTCTCCCAGGCTGCCTAGTAATCATCGACTGGGATTTTTTTCAGTTGCTGCTAGGATGCATGAAGTTAATGAAAAGAGTGAATAAAGCTATCTATGGAAACTCCAAAGTTATTCCTGGCCTGATGGTAATGCTTCTAGGGTACTTCCCCAGGGCTAAAAAAAAAAAAAAAAACCGAAACAAAAGATAACCAACAAACCAAACTCCAAAGAAATTAAACCGAAGGCAACTACAACCTGAAACTTCCAGTGAGAGCCTGAGCAGCTCTTGGGCTGCCGATCCTTCCCTCGCCAGCACTGCCTGTGGCCACGAGGGGGCAAAGCGGGATACAAGATCGGGCAGTGGGACTGATCCGCTCTGGAGAGTGGTGGGGCGGTTTGGGCAAGGCCTGTATATGCAAAACAAAGGCTAATTTTAAAATGTGCCGAGATGGTGAGAGAGAGGGATGCGTCTAGGGCCTTAAATGGTCCAGTTCTGGTGTCAGTTCCTGTGAGGTGGACTTGTAGTCATTTGAAATTTGGATTTATTTCATGTGAAGGATGATTTCAAACTGCTGTCTCACTGCGAACTTGACTCCATTCAGCATCTGAGCAGTGAAGGGCTTTTCAAGATGCCTGTTTTGAGTTTATATATTATTGCTCACGCCACCTTCTGCAATGAGATCGTTCTGCTGTAGCTCTAGGAGATCCAGGCATGGAGAAGCCGTCAGTCCCTGGTGCTAGTAAGAGCCGGCCAGAGGTGTGCTTACGCCTTGAAGCAGGACCGAGTGCTGCTGTGCATTCCCCGCTCGCCGTTCAGAACGGCTTCCTTCAGATGCTGGTCCACAGTTACACAGCAGAGCTCTTCATGTCCTTCCTTACCAACCTTGGCCCCTTCCTCGAGGATGAAATAATCCCAGAGGTGATCCCCATGGAGATAGAAGTTGTGGATGCCAAGATCACGCTGAAGGTGAGTGTATGGGGATTGTAGCCTGGGCAGAGCCCACTTGAAAGATTCCGCTTGGAAAAGGATGCTGTGGGGTTGCTGTGGACCTCTGCAGAGGTCCTATTTTCCTGATAGTATTTTATTTTGCTTCTAAAAACTGCCGTAGGGATGAATGAGTAACACAAGGGGATGTTAAGTGATCAGATTGTGGAGAAATAGGAGCCTGACATTCAGATTCTCTCCCCAGCGTTGTTGATGACCTGTTTTGCAGACTCAAGGGAGAGAACTAAATACCTCTTCCTCCAAGTGCTTGTGTGAAATGGGAAATATTTGACCTTTTCTGTAAACGTTTAGAGAATTACAGATGAAAAATATTAATGTAAGAGCTGGTTGATGCTTAGGAGGGAGGCACTGACAGAAGTTCTTGATTAAAGCTTTTTGAAAGCAATGCTTTGGCTCCGCTGACAGGCAGGAACCAGTGTTGCTGCGCAGCAGCATGAAAATCTCCAGACTAGGGGATATTGGCATTTTTTGGCTAAGGAATGTTGGCTAGGGGTTTGAATCAGAAACCTGTAGGATGGCAACTGTGAGAGCAGCCTTCAGGGTGACGGCCGTAGGCCTCACCTCAGCCTTTATTGTGGATACAGCAGAACTTGGTTCTGCTCTGTGGGAGCGCTTTCTACACGGATTAAGGCTCACGTGCAGCCTTGTCTGTAAAGCCAGGCTCCACCATATGGTGGGTGCCCTTGGTGTGAGCTCTGGCAGTGCTGCCAACCGGTAACGCTACTCCTGTGAATGCTGGGGGCAAGGGGAATCCTTTGCAGAGTTGCCAGAGCTGTCACAGCTGTTCATCTCTGCTCTGCTTTGTTTTTTTTTTTCCAGGATGACAGCCCCCGTGTATACCCTACCTCCCCTGGCCCTGTTCCGATCACCTTGGCAGTGGATCACGTCGTCGTGAGGCGCAGAGATGATGGGGTGTTCTATTTAACAGGTCAGCAACGGCGGGAAGCTTTTATTTCATTCTCCCCTGGGCTGTGCTGGAGGCAGAGCGCTCTGCGTGGTGCTGGAAGAGGCTGGGACTGAAATGGGGTGGTTGCTGCTGGGGAGGATGGGCTCTGGTGTGTGTGCAGTCCCTCGTGCTGTTCTCTGCAGTCACTTCTACCAGAGTGGGTGAATAATTTTCTGTCTTCAGTGCAAGCACCCAGGTCCTCTGGCTGCTCTGCCGTGTTCATCTCTGGATGCAGGCATTCCTGCCTCTCTCATTCTTGCTGCTTTTGTTGTTTTGTTTGGACAGCAAATTTGATACCTCAGGCAGAACAGGTTAATACCCAAAACAATGAACTGGCAGCCTGAATTCGTGCCTGATGTTGTTTCCCTGAGCTCAAACAGGACAGATTACTGCTTCTTCCCTCGCTTTAGTTTCTCCATTTTAAAATGGGAATGACATTTCCACTCCCTGTTTAAAAAGAGAGAAGAAAAAAATAAAGTTAATCTCTTTGCCCTGTTGTATAAACGTCCACACCTGAATGTTTTCTGTGCTTCTTCCCAGCTCCGCAGGGGGAGGGCTCACCAAAACAGGAAAAACCTGTGTCAGTTCCTCAGGAGCAGAAGGCCCCTGTGGAGAGTGTGTTGGCAGCCCCAGCAGCAGGAACACAGGGATTGCAGGTGAGTCACCGCTGCCTGTTGCTGTCTGGACGACTGGAGAGCTGGCAGGAGGCTGGAAAATTAAGTCTTTTGTCTGCGTGTGTTTGCAGTTACTGGTGGGTGTGGTGTGTTGCAGATAGGGAGTGCACACAAAAGCAGCCTGTACCTCCTTTCACGGGCGTTCTGAGAAGTAAGGATACCTTGCCCAGCATAAATTTTCTTGTTTCCTTTCAGAAATTTGTCTTTTTTTCCTTGTTATTAAAATGGGAATTGGGATGTTCCCACAAAGAAAGAGATGTTTTCTCAGAGTAGAGTGAGTCTTACAGCCAGGGAGTTTCAGGTTTCTTGAAGTTTCTGCTATTCAGTTTGAACTTTCTTTCCATTTTGATCCATATACCTGGAATTCAGATTTGTTTTTAAATATGTAGTGTTCTCTAATTATACTTCCTGTTTGCCAGGTCTACTTGGTAACTGATCACTAGCTATGGAAAAATACACGTTCAGGGAGCAGTGTGGCTGACCAGATACAGAACTGGCCTGGGATTCTGGATCCTGTTCGTTAGTTGGTGACACATCACTCCATTTCTCGTCTGTCTTTTCCATTTAGTGCAGAGACTTTCTGGTTTTGCTGTTTATAGCATCTTGGAAACAAGGCCCTGGCCAGGACTGGACCACATAAGCATCACAGTAGCTTAGCTTCAGTTTATTTTCTGATGTTAAGTTTAATAGGAACAAATGCAAAGGCTGAATTGTTGAGTAAAAATATTTCAGAGAGCCCAAGGGAAAACCTGTCCTGTGCCATAGAACTGCAGTGAGATCTCGCTGGCAATGTTTGAGGACAGAATTGACTTTGTTCATGGAGACAAGAAATAGGAATGGCAACTGTCTGCTTGCTCCAGCTATCACCTTAATATTATCAAACCTTTAGAGGTGTATCAGGACCCCTTAGAAAAGAAGAACACAGATCAGAGCCCAGGAAAAAAGCCTTGCCCACTGCAATTCTTGTTCCTCTGCCTAGAAATGGTGGGAGAAAACAGTCCTGAGAGCCATCACTGGCAGCCTGAGCTGGCCCTGATGGCAGGTATGGAAGTCAGCAGGCACCATTGGCAAGTATTTCTGCAGCTCCAACTGGGTCCCGCTGTCAGCGAGCTGTGTGCTTGCGTCACGTACCGTAATTCGTCTCAAAAGCTCCTGCTTTGTTTTTTCTCTTTGAGCAGATCGGCGTAGTCAGATCTGCCCTGCTGCTTACCTTCGGAAACTCCCGGGGAAAAAAAAAAACAACTTTGGTTTCTTTCTGTTTGTCTCTTGTAGTTAAAGGAAGTGCCAGAGTTGCAAAGGGAGCTTCAGACCGTGAAACTGGCCCTTGCAGAAGCCAACATGGACAAGGCTCGCCTTCTGCAGGAAATTAGGAAATACAATCCCCTCTTCCAGCTCTGACAGCGGAGGCTCAGGCTGCAGCCGCTCAGGAGGAGCGGAGACCCCCACCAGCACTAAGGCGGCTAGTTGGATTGTATTGCTGCTAAATGGGTCAGCCCCCTGGAGACTGGTTGCCTCAAAGAATGGAAACCAACCGGGATTGCAAAGTGAACTTGGAAGAGGGAGAAGGGAAGGAAGGCCTGGCTGAGCAACAGGGAAGGAAAGGAGTTACCTGTTTGCAGCCGCTTTCCTGGCAGTACGGTGCTGCCTCTGTCACTGAACCAGGGCAGGGGTCAGCCTACAAACAAAAGGTCAGAAATTGGGGGACGCCTCACGTCTCTTCATCCGTGGGTGGTAGTGACAGTCTGCTTTCAGCCTTCACCTTCATGGTAACATCTAGAGATGGTCCGCGTTGGGGTTCCTGCTTCTTTCAACCCTCCTCGTCGTGTTCTTGCTCAATCACGCATGCCAAAGAGCGCAGAAAACGGAGTGTGGTTACTTCACCCCAGGAGGGACAGAGAACAGGAATGGCAGAAAACACTGCTCAGACCTCTGACGTGAAAGCATGTGTACTGCCACGTGAAAAACAGACGTGGGAGGTCAGAGGGTGTGGGAGACGCGGAAGGGATTTCCCCCCTGTGAAGTAAAGAGGCTACAGCTCACTATTCCCTAAAGCACAGGGTCAGGATCGTAAAGAAATTGCTTCAGACTTCTTTTTCCACCACTAATTTGTTGTGTCAGGACAGAACGGGTAGTATATTCCACTTGGTTTAGTTCATTCCCACTGGATCCCACAATGTTTGGCTTTTTTTATGCAGAAACACAAAGGAATTAATTTGCTTCATTGCAAATCGCTGTTTAAACTTTCTTGAATTTTACTGTCCAAGAACAGGGGTGAAGGAAGCGGGTTAAGTCACAGGATGAGATGACCTGGGTGTTGTCTTTGGGATGCACGCTGTCCTCAAACCGTTGTATGCCAGCGTTTCACCAGCGGCGCGAGAGAGAGAGGCACCGGCTGCGCAAGGGAATAGCTGTCCGCGTTCCTACGCGTTGTGTATTTTTATTAGCACTGAGCTCTTGCCTGGTCTTAAGCGTCTCTTAACGGGGATGTGGGTATGTGGGTCAGGAGAGCGGCCAGCAGGCCCCCGTGGGTGGAGGCTGACGCTATTCACTGCTCATTATGGGGTGGAGATGGAACAGTAGCTCCTGGGTTGAGCGTGCTTTGTATTCTCGCCTTTTCTGGAGCTGCTGAAGAGGAAGAAGTCTCTGTGGTGACTGACTGACTTAATTTATAAACAGCCACTACAAGTGTGGAGAGGGAGAATCTAGTAAAATCTGAAGCAAACACTAAATTTAAAAAGTAAAAAAGGAAATGTCACAAACGCACTCCTGAAGGCAAACTGGTGCATGGTTTCTCTGCTGTACCCGGTCCAGGCAATTCCTGGTCGATGTGCGGGAGAAGGAAGCGGCTGTACGGGGCAGTTGTGGGAGAGAAGCTGCTCTGGAGGAGAGCTCGCTCCGCGTTCCGATACGGAAGGGTGTGACTTTCACCCCGCTCTGAACACCCCTTCCCTCCCCTGTTCCTCGCAGCATCTTTACTGTGCAGGTTGAGTTTTATCTTACTTCAAACCTTGATTTGGATTTTTCCAGGTGCGTTTTTGTGTAAATGTGCCATTTCTGATGCACGGGCTGCCTCGTGCGTGTGAACCCGGCAGCAATTCCCACCCACTGTGTGCTGGGGGAAGTGACAGATGAGACGTGATTTGCCTTTAATTATCAGATTAAAACTTCACTTGTCTGTAAAGGTTAGCTCACCCTTACTGTGGTTTTTTAGCACAACACACTCCCCAAAACTTTAGTCTAATGGATTTTTCTATTTTTTTTTTTTTCTATGTAAGCATTACTCCACTGAAATTAGCCAAGCTGAAGTAATACAAGATTTTAATCCTGCTCACTGTGCAAGGAGCAGCCTCTGGTTTACAAATCATGATGTGTTGAGGCCTGGAAACTACAGGAAAGGAAGCAAGAAACTTAAGTTTGTTTTTCCTGCTGTGCTCTTATACTTGTCCTTTTGCCCAGCTCTGGAGCTGTTTGAAACTTCCCCTTACAGGCACTCCTGAGATCGTTTTAGTTTTTCCTTAGCTGTAGGGGAAGCAGGGCCATATTTACAGCGCTAGGCTGGACGTGAAGGCACTGCCGCCTGTGGTTTGCGGAGAGCCAGGAGTGAATTCCTTGTGGTTGTTAGCTTTCACTTGGAAAAAAAGCGGGTCTGTAAGAGAGGGATGGTGATGAAAACAACTGTCACTCTTAAGATCATCGTCCTGATTCTGTATTTGACTGCGTTAGGCTGAAGGTGAATAGCATCTGGTGGAGTTAGTCCTTGTGTGCTAGGTTTGGACAGCCGGCCTCGGGGCAGGCCGTGCTGCCGGAGTCCAGTGTTTCTGCCAAGACCTGACTGACCAGTGCCCACAGCCAGGTACAACAGCGGCGGCCAGAGCCTGGCCTTCCTTCTCGAACCTCTGGAAGCAGGCAGCCACCAGGGGATCGGGAGGAGGAGCTGATGGGAGCTGAGCAGCGGGAGGCTTCGCGCTCACTACCCCCTCAGCCTGGGCGAGCTCTGAGGTTTGGCTGCTCCCAGTTCCTTTCCCTCCTCCGTGGGAGAGGATCGCTCCTTGTTCCTCTTGGACAACCTGGCCGTTTCCTCTGGAGCGCGTTCCGTGACCCCTCCCCTGCCCGGCGCAGCCTGTGACGGGACAGATCTGTGCTGTGCCGGAAGATGTGCCAGAGCAGCCTGTCTGGCCTGCTCTCAGGAGGAAAATGCACTTTAACTTTTTAAGCGTCAGCAGGCGTTTCCTTCACCACCACTGCCTCGTGCTTACAAGAATTCAGAAGTCAAAGCAGGGGTTCTGAGTTATAGTTGTCAGTAAATAAGACTCCAGCTGTGAGTCCGTAGCAAGAAAGGAGGTACCGAAGCAGCGAGCTGTCTAGACCTGCTGTGCGACACCCCTGCCTGCGAGCGGCTCGCTGTAAGCACCGTTACGCACTGCACCCAGCCCACGCAGGCAGCCGCTGAGCTTTGTTTTGGTAAACCTACGTGCTGCTGCGCTTGCTCCCTCTTCCCGTGTGAAGCAAGAAATGCGAGAATGCTTGCCTTGGTGGAATGCAATGGTCATCTTACTTTTTATTCAGTAATTGCTTGAAAATGGGATATTTCTTTCTTTGCTTTCAGATTTTTATGACTTTTTGTTTGAGGAGGTGTCCGGCCTCATCTCCAGCCAGGCTGGGAATCGGGTCGGGTGCGAAGGGTGCTGTGTCCCGCAACCCACCGCCCCCTCCACGTGTGCAGCCTGAGCAGAGCTGGGGCCAAGGTGTTTACAGCCAATTTCTTGCTCCAGCAACTCAAGTCAATGGGTTTTGTTTAAGAATTAAAGCACTTCCATTCTCTTGTTTTTAAGTACCAGTAAGGAGTACTGTAACAGAAAATCCACGTCCTTGTGTGGGAGGACAAAACCTCCTCTGTCTCCACTGATGATGATTAGCAAGGTTTACTTTGCAGAGCCTTTTATTTAAGGACTCCACAGTATGATGAGACCTTAACGACACCGTCACTACCCCAGGAAGAGCGCCCTGGCTCAGCATCTCCCACGCAGGGGCGTGCTCGCGGGGGATTACCCGCCTGTGCAGCCAGGACGGTGCAAGTCTGAACCTGAACTGGAGTTCTAGGCGGTATTGGAGCGTTGTGGCAGTGTATTTCCACTCATGCATTTATTGGTTCTATGAACCATGAAAATAAATTAAACTTGTTAACCTCCTTAAAGCCTCGTGGTGGTTTTTTTCACCCCCCTCCCTTTCTCTTCGCCTCCCCCTTCCTACCTGTACGGGTTTCCAGCAGCTCCATAAACCTGGCTTTGGGAAGCTCTTCAGAATAATTCTCCTGCTGGAACAACACATGCCCAGGGCAAGGCAGAGCTTCAGGAACATGCTGGTTCAGACAGATCATCACACCCTCCCCCGGTTTTTTACACCATTACACAATCAGCATTTCCCAGCAAGACTAAGAACACAATAACAAGTTTAATGTACCAAAAAAAAAAGACATTTCTGTACATAGACACCACTGCCTCTGTGCCAGCAGAAGGATCCTGGGGGCTGAATAGGCTGGGACCGTGCCTGTTCCTGTCCCTGCTCTGGTGGAACAGGAGCACAAGGCTCCAGCCAGGTCAGCGATTCGGCTCCTGCCAGCTCCCGCCGCGCTGCGATCCCAGCCAGGCTTCAGCGGTGACGGCACAAAGCCTCCCCGCAGCCGCTCCGGTCTCCCAGCTCTGCTGTCACTGGTGTGATGACCGCAACAGGCAGCTTGTTTTACCTTCCGTCTTCTCTCGGGACGCTTCAGTGGAAGATGATCTTTTTATATTTGGAATTGGGGATCTGGCCTCGTGACTTCAGCCTCCTGACCGCCTCTCGCATGTGTTTGGGCTGCAGCGGTGGCAACTCCCCCCACTTCTCGCACACATCCAGCGCTGAACAACAGAAACCAAGGAGCTCCCGTGAGCGGGACAGCCGAGCTCAGCCAGCCCCCTGCTGTTTGAGCTTTAATTTTAAGGGCAACAGGAAACACTTTCATCCAATATTTACATTTTGTTAATACACAAGAATGAAACTGTGTACGCTTTGCCTGAAAGCAGTCAGTCCTAGGGAAATAAATCACTTTTTAAACCACTCCAGCTACTGTGGGACGTGCTGGTTTGAATCACACGAGAACTTCTGATCATAAACCCTCTGCTCTAAGGCCAGCGTGGCGCGTTTTGGGGTTGTGGTGCACAGCAGTGACAGGAAGGTACAACCCACAGCAGACTTCTGGGCCAGTTTCTTCCCTAGCATTTACAGTAATTATCATTCACAGCTCCTGCCAACGACATGAAGCAATTAACAACACGGAGCAATTAACAACAGCAGCGAAGCTGTTTATCCCGGCTGCTTCAGGCAACGCGCAGAGACCGCAGCGCTGAAACCGTGGTTCTCTGGCGCTGGCGGCCCCAGCGCGTCCAGGCTGCGCGACGGGTCTGCACGAACCGGCTGGCATCAAACCCAGCGTCGCCGCCGCCTCCCGCCCGAGCAGGGACACCCCGGGGCAGATCCCGGGGGATAAGAGGCTGGGACACCCCGTTTCCCTCGGGGCTGTGTTTGTTCACAGCACTGCTGCAGAACACCCGTACTGCCCGATTCAGCCTGCTCACGGAGGCTGACGGAGCCGGAACCTCCGCGCTGTCCCCTCAGAGAGGGCAAAGCAGGGGGTCAGCGGTCCCCGGCCCCTGCTGACTCGCGGGAGCAGCGCCGACGGGATCAGAGGGGACGATGGGCAACGCCACCCCGCTCAGCTCAGCTCCCAACGGGAGCCTGCTGCTGCGGGAAGGGCAGGGCGCCCCGCGGGACAGACTTGTTCCGTGTCCTGCTCTGCTTTAAGCAATGAATCTACCCCGTATTTTTAACTTTTAACTCACTAACGACATTTTCCACTCACCTTCCTCCACCACCTCCCCAACGAAGACCTTGGAAATGCCGGACATGGCGATAACCACGTTCTGGGAGACGGAGGTGCCGGTGATGGACTGGATCAGCTGGGCAAGGGAGACAGCGTCAGCTGAGCAGGGCACACGCAGCATTTTAACTCTTATTTAGCAGTCTGAGCCTGTCAAGTACCAACCAACAGCTACTGAACCGTGCAGAACCGCAGTAACTGAGCTTTAGAATAAAGTCCCACA
>JAAGAY010006549.1:0-19584 GCA_011801015.1 Ardeotis arabs | reverse complement strand
AACCAAAAAAAAAAAAAAAAAAAAAAAGACAAAAAGAGGAGAGAAATAGGTGATGACCAGGATGAACTGGAAGAGCTGGGTATGAAATAATAGAACTGGATTTCTTTTAATTCCAGGACAATGTCCAGTTCATTAGTGAACTCTAAAAGTGTATGAAAGAACAAAAAATAAAATTTTATCAGAAAATCAAAACCAACAAATACCGTATCAATAGTTACTGGAGCAGTGCAATGTTCTTTTGGGTTAACAGATTGACTTACATGTCTTGCTTGGGGATTTTGATGAATGCTATTATCTGGGAAAAAAAAAAGAAGCAGTCATATTTTATTGGTTGTGAAGTATTTTTACAGCTTCAGTTGAACCACTAGTTCTATAGACACTTAGAATCATAGAATATATAGACACTTCTATAGACACTTCACACACATAATTCATTACAGTGAATTCGAAAAAGCTGCTTGGATGCTTGAGGTCATACACTGATATCTTCAGGAGCAGGCTTTGTTTCCTGGGCTTTGCACTACACTCTGAAAGAATAAATCCCAGCTCATGATTGCCCAGCAGTAAGCAGTTGGAGTTATTCAGGCTGATATTCACCATAGCTTGATTAGGAATCCAGGCTGCGCAGGTAGGAAATGGAAAGAGGCACATTCCTGCAGAGCATGATTCAGAGCACCTCGTTTAATAGCCTAATGATTGCCTAACCTACATGCTCTGAATCTTCTCCTGGAGATGTCTGCCTGCCAGGGAGGGCTGGGCATGTCCAACGCTCGGAGTTAAGAATACCAGCTTTGCCTCCATGACCCTTTGGCTCAGCTCAGCACGGAGACTGAGGACAGCTGAGTTCGGTTTGGAAGAGCATTAGACGGGCTCCATGTCTGTTGTATTTTTTGAAGGCCCTTTTGTTAATTTTGTTAATGTCTTGTCAGTATGGCCTTGTAGCCTCCATTCCTCTGTGTTTCTGTCCCACAATTTGCCCCAAAACCCAGAGTATTCATTTTCAGACTCAGAATCCAGATTCTGCATCCCACAAAAGGAAGTTTAACTTCATCTGAAGGGGTTACCAGAAAGAGACCTTTTCTATTCTCCCTTCAGCATAGGAACAGTCTGGTTTGCAGTGACTCCAATTTCACCCTGGCTTTACGAGCTGCCAGTACAGCAAGTGACTTATTCAGTCTTCTCTCTGCCTACAGTCAGCTTCCTGCTAAGAGGCACTGGTTCAGCTGACAGCATCCCAGATGGATTTCACTTGGGTAGATAAGATGGAAACCCTTAAAGGAGGTGTTTGGAAACCAGCAAGGCTTCCTCAGTTTGGGCTTTCTTTTGGAGGTTCTCAACCCTGATGGGAAGCCAGATCATAGGAACCCAGTGGGCTTCTGAATGAGGCTCTGACCTGCAAGACAGCAGTTTCCTCTCCAGTTTCCCTGATGCAATCTCTGCATCCTAAAATTTAACTTTTGATTTGCCACATGCTGTGTCTATTACACCATCAATCCATTCATCCTCAGCAAGTGGGTGGACTTAGTTTCTCTTTTCTGTTAATAGCAAAACTGCATTTAGCCACTGTAGATTCCTATTACTCATAATTGTTCCTAATAAGCCAGTCATCCTTTTCTTTTTTACTTCCCTGGTTTTAGTGAAAAAAAGCTTTACAGTGGGAATGAAACCTGACACTGATCACTGTTGGCAAAAAAAGTTAATGACCATGAAAGGCAAAAATATTCCTTCGGCTCAAAAAGCACCTGAGGTTACTGCTTGTAAGTCACTGGTGCATTTTGGAACTCCTGTCATTTGGAGCCCATGGATAAAAAAAAAAGGGATTAATCTCTAAGCCAAGTCTAAGGCGCTGTAGCCTTTCTGGGGAGTTTACTTTCTGACAGTCTGATTTCTCAACAGGTCTAATGAGGATGTGAAAAATTTGATTTCAAACTTACTGAAATCAAAGTAAATGTTTCTGGTGATGTCTGAGCTCTTTTGATGCAATGTAAATTATTAGCAGGATGAAGCTGTTCCAAAATTGTGGTTTTGTTTGTTCCAAGAAGTCAACCTCCATATGTAACACAAGTGAATTGGTCACATTTCCTCCATTACAGGCCATCCCTAGGGTATTTTGTATCTCTTCATTTGCAAACCTCTTCCTTCGGGCCTTCAGGGTTTTCCTAAAGTCAGTGTTCAACCATAAGAGCTTTCTTGATGACCTGAAATAAATCCATGTGGCATCAAACTAAGGCCACCCCCCTCACAAGGACATCCCCCTCATGTGTTGTTCTGTGGGAAATCTCTATAAATTGGCAATTTTGATTCCAAGACAGCATCTCTGAGTGTGGATTTAAGATCTCACTGCCCTTCTTTCCTTCACTCTGTATGCTCAAGTGCAAGGAGCCTAACGCTTGCCCCGGATGAGGGGATATCACAGCTGAGCCAGTGATGGGGCATGTGAGCTGGTACCTCAGTTCTCCCTACTTATAGTCCATTGACTGAAGTGCATTTGGGCAAATACATCTGAGTCTATAACACAGGCTTTGCAGTCAGAGTGTATAGCAGAAAGTAAAGGGGAAAGTCAGAGTGTATAGGGGAAAGTAAAATCTTATACCGTAACAGAAAAATCCTTTATCAGTGTCTTTCATTTCAAACAAGAACTGGGATGTCATTGCATCTGCCATGCCATTTGAAGTTCTTCTGTGAGGGTCTAAATGATGGACCCACAAAAAAAGCCTGTGTTCTAGTTACAGAGAATAAATTGGAAAGGTTCAAATACTCCTCTGCCATTCAGCTCAATATTTTGTTAAGTGTTTGCACTAATACAAAGCTGTGAGTTTTATTTAAAATTCACATTAGTGTGCATTTCAAGGTGACTGCACTCTTTATTCTGAAAACTTCTTCTGCATTACTTCATTCAGCCCTATAAACACTTATGGAAAGCATGCTCTAAAAATAAATTCCTTTTGCAGTTCTCTCGTTTAAATTGCTTTCAGGAAAATGCTGATATCAGGAAAGAGGCACCCACATCCATATGTTTACATTTATAGCAATTCTCAGTCACTTTTCTAATGGTAACTAGGAAATTATGTTATTTGAAAAACCTGTAATTACTCAAAGAGCAGCACTCTGTCTTCACATTCACTGGTTTTATTAACTTTTATGGTACCTACAAAATCTGCCTTCAGATTCAGGGCTGAGCCACACAATATAAGTAAAGGGAGAACGCTTTCCCCTCTGGTTGATCATGTGTCAGAGTGACCACCACTGGACTGTGTGTAATGTGGAGGAGAAAAGACATCATAAGATGAAAGATGTGTTCCTGCTGCAGAAGTGCACATCATGTGCCTGCAGCAGACCTCAGCTCAGGAACAATGGTTTTAACAAGGTTAGTGCCAAAGAGAGGTTCCCTGCCCCAGATACTTCTTGCGGAACATTTTTTTTCAGTCATCTGTGTTGACAGGTGGGTCTGCATGGGGTAACTCAGCTCTCCTGAACTGGTGGCAGCCATACAGTGCAAGCTGATGCATCTCTTCTGAGTGTGGGGGATGGTGCCCTGCTGAGGGATTGTTGGGTGTGGTGAGGAATATGAGGCTGCAACAATTTTCAAGATTGAGAATTGAGCTGGTTTGGCACTGGAAAAAAACCCCAAGTCTTTAGCTGTTTGAAAAACACATTCTTGTCAATGAACAACTTCTGGCAAAGTGAAGGTCTCCCTCACTCTTCTTTCTGAGAAGTAGAGACCCTATAATGAACTCCAGGTGATTTCTACATAAAAATACATTTTCTGACATCTTCGTTCTTCTCAGGTTAATAGCTCATTGCCATTTTTATCGGAAATATGATAACCCAACAAAAGCCTTGGGCAGCTGTGAATAATTCATCGTATGTATATAGATCCTCAGGGTCTGCTCCTTACATAGTAGGTCCCGCCTGGTCATGTCCCACCATGAGAGGCACAGGGTCTTTGACGCTCTGTGTGAGTAGCTGCTTCCTCAACAGGTTGCTGAAGTCTCTCTTTACAGTCCACTGTCATGCATACAATAAATAAGTAGCACTTTGTGCACTTGAGAAGTATCAAAAGTTTGTGTGCTGCAATTAAAAGGTTTGTTGAAAATCAACAAGATGTTCAAGTTTGAAATGTAATCATACTGTTGGGGGAAAAAACATTGCTCTGATTGCCACTAACTCTGGAAACAGTACTTAAAATGTATTTTGTATTGACTAGATGTTGTCTGCTGTGTCTCAGTGAGAGATGGTTTTCTACAGTGCCAGGGAGTAACTTGTTCTTGCTGTATGGCTCATGAGTACATCAGAAATACAAGGTAGTCACCTAATTACAGAGCAGGCACAGTGTTATTAGTGATGCGTAGCTCAAAATGGAACCATAATTATGTATGAAGATCACTCCAAGAAACACTTAATTGCATCACTTATTGCTAACAACTTATAGCTATCAGCGTGCTGCTGAGTGATAAAAGCTGTTCTTCCCCACACAGTCCTGGGTCGCATAATACGCTAAATCTCTGCCAGGACAGAGACTGTGGAAAAGGGTGTTCTTCTATCAGGGAGTCAGATATAGCTCTTTACAAAAATACATTTTTGTCTAAAGCCAAATGGAACTACTTTTTATTGCTCAAAAAATGTCCTCTCTTAAAAGCAAAACTTCTCCCAATGATTCTTGATATTCTTTGGATTTTTTTCCTCTGTTGTCAAATGTGTAGTGTATAAAACAAATTATAAAACAGTGCAGTTATAAAACAGATCATACCGACATTTTTTGGAACATTCATATGTTAGTGTGTTCGTATTCACACATTCTTATGGTTTACTGTAATTTCTTAGCCATTTAAAGTTTTAAGAAATAAAAAAGTCACATATTTAACATTTCTGCGAAATAATAATGAACAGAAGAGGTCTGTATTTAATTTTATCACATTTTTTTAAAATTCCTTAAATTTTCAGTTCATATTTCATCTCTGTTAAGTGTATTGAGGTTTGTTACAAGAACTCGAGGCAATAAACATTTATAAAACAGCTTGGGGATGATTTCCAAATTAATATTTTACTTTAATATTCAAACTAAAATAAATAAAAATAAAGGTATCTGCTGTACACTTTGTTTAAACTTGCTATTAAGAATGGGACTTTATGTGATTGAAGAGGAAAATACTGGATGTGCAGTATTAGGTATTCCTTTTGATTTTCTTGCTTCAGATCAATATTTGCAAGCCCATGATAATGAAGAGAGTCCTGTATGATAAGGTTAACCTGAGTTTTCACTCTCAAAGTCCGGAGATAGAGATCAGACTGCATATCTGATTTCATTAGAAACATTAACTTTCTATTTTCTTGAATTAAAAGTAATGCTGTACACACGATCTAGTTTTTCCTTCTCTTTTTTATATATTTGCAAACATTATCTAGAAACTTTTTTTTTTCCTTGAACAACTTTGGGGAAAAAAAGGCAGAGCTTCTGCCTTTCAGTTTTCCGGTACAGGGGAACTGGGAAGCATTCTTACTGATGAATTGACAATTTAAATTTATTTTCTTAAATGGTCAAGATCTTAATTTGACCTTAAGGTCTGAATCTGACCTTTTAGTCTCCAAATCCTCAAAAAGGAAGGGTGAAGAGTCACTTGCAATGGCCCACTCCTTGGAAGCTAACTCCAGTAGGCAGGTGTCACACCGCAGAAAATCCTGAGGCAGTGGCATCTGTTCCCTAAGGAAGTCAGCATCCAAGACCAGAGGCTTTGCTTATTGCCTCTGGGCTTGCCATCGGGATGCCATGTCTTTCAGATTTCCTTTTGCTTGACTGTTTCCTTTATTTTTAACTCCCGTCTCTATGAAATGAATATAATGTCCACCCTCTGGAAACAGGAAACTTCAGGAATTCTGTAGGATGTGTACATATACAAAAACATACACACATGTATATTTACAACCTACATACACATATAGACTAACAATCAGTCCCATAATTCCAATTTCCAGTTTATTCTGGAAGTTAAACTGTGTTTTTAAACTGTCTGGGGAATGAAAATAAACAAAGGGAACCTGATGGCCCTCCAGATGCCTTCTCAAAGAATCTTAGCAGTGGGGAGAAACTCCCTGCACAGCTGACAAAATAAATGATCCAATGGTGGGAGCTGCACACTTAGATCTTACATCTGGGAAAGTACTGCGGGTCGTGAGACCGCACATGCTGCAACCCAGGATAAGGCATAGGTGGTATGGGGAGAGCCCTGTGTTTGCTCCCAGACTGGAGTCAGTGGCTTGGAAAGAGAAAGAACTATTTCAATAAGATTTTGCAGGCAATTAGCCTAAGACAGGGAAAAACTGCCTGCAGCTTCTTAT
The DNA here is from genome assembly GCA_011801015.1 of Ardeotis arabs. Taxonomy (NCBI): domain Eukaryota; kingdom Metazoa; phylum Chordata; class Aves; order Otidiformes; family Otididae; genus Ardeotis; species Ardeotis arabs. The sequence goes on along the minus strand of JAAGAY010006549.1, from coordinate 13,248 downwards.
CAGATGCTTTCTGAAAAAAAAAAGTGTCAGGGGAAATTTTTAGTCACATTTAAAATATTATTTAATGGCTATGCACAGAAAAAAAAAAACTAATTCTTCTGGGCTATGGAGTTCCTTCTAATACAGCAGAGACAGAAGCTAGTAACAGCTATCAGGAGGTTTGTGTGTCTCTGTGGTAATGTCCCTGAAAATGCATAATGTCAAGAAGGAGTGAAAAAAATGAAAAGCTAAAATCTCCAAGAGAAGGAAGGGAAGCAGAGGATCTTCAGTTCACACCACTTCACAGAAGTGAGGCTTCTAATGCGCACCAGAGCCCTTATATATCAGCAACCCAAGAAAAAAAAGAAGGCAATTGACTGAAGGAAGGCGGAAAAAAGCGCATTATAAGGAGGACAAGAAATGCACTATGAAATGGCACTCAAATGTATAAATCTGTGTGACTGTAAAGGACTTCTCAGGATGATGTTGTGGCCATGTGTTTCTTGGCATTTTCACAAATGGAAAACTGCTGCTTCCTGAACCAACAATTGATTTGCTCCCCAGTGTCAATGTTAGCATATTTGGGACTTTATAACTGCTATCTTGGTGGCTTTCCAAATGATAAGAAATATTTTGATTACACCTTTAATTAATCCAGATTGTCACATTTGGTCATCTTACATGGTATCAATTTAATAAATAGGCTCATTATGCTTCTTCTGCCAATTTGCTCTTCATCTCCTTGACTCTGGCTTTTCTGCTGTTAGCATCCAAATTAGATGCTTCACCTCCTACACCCTGCCTGGCTGTCCATCATTAAAAGCATGGGCGAGACAAGGTCCTTCTTTCAATGTCAGGGCCAGGCTTTACAACATGCCAGGGCATTTGTTAACATCTGTCTTACAGAGTAAATCAAGTTTTGTCCTAAATGCCTGGATGTGGAATGCTCTGAGGGCTGCAGTGCTGCTACGGTGGGACTGAGGGGATGCTCTGTGCTCAGGCACTCTGTGGGCAGGAAGCAGGGCAGCAGCCCAGCTCGTGGGAGGCAAAACGGGTTTGATTTCTGTTTAAATGCAAGTTCACTAGGCACAGGAAAATACACTTCTCAAAAGCATTTTAAATGGCTGTATCTACAGATATTCACATGGGAGTCATTAGGCCCTGAGCTTACTTTTGCCCTCCCTGCCCACATTTATTTCTGGCTCTGACAGATTTGAATTCCTTCTCCAAGTCAGAGAAGGAAAGAGCAAACCCAAGGAAACAGGAAGATTAGTTTAGCATATCCAAAATAATGTATGTTCCCTACGCATAGAATCATAGAATAGTTTGGGTTGGAAGGGACCTTTAAAGGTCATCTAGTCCAAGCCCTCTGGAAGGAGCACGGACATCTCCAACCAGACCAGATTGCTCAGAGCTTCATCCAACCTGGCCTTGAATGTTTCCAGGGATGGGGCATCAACCACCTCTCTGGGTAACCTGTTCCAGTAAAAAAAAAAAAAAACTGTAAAAAATTTCTTCCTTATATCCAGTCTGAATCTGCTTCCCTCTATTTTAAAAGCATTATTCCTTGTCCTGTCACAACAGGTCCTGCTAAAGAGTTTCTCCCTGTCTTTCCTGTAGGCCCCCTTGAGGTACTGGAAGACCGCTATCAGGTCTCCCCGGAGCCTCCTCTTCTCCAGGCTGAACAGCCCCACCTCCTTCAGCCTGTCCTTATAGGAGAGGTGCTCCAGCCCTCTGATCTTTGTGGCCCTCCTCTGGACTCACTCCAACATGTCCACATCCTTCTTATGTTGGGGGCTCCAGAAGGGGTCTCACCAGGTCAGAGTAGAGGGGGAGAATCACCACCCTCAACCTGCTGGCCACGCTCCTCTTGATGTAGCCCAGGATGCTGTTGGCTTTCTGGGCTGCAAGCGCACATTGTCAGCTCACATTGAGTTTCTCATCCACCAGCACTCCCAAGTCCTTCTCCTCAGGGCTGCTCTCGATCCATTCTCCACCCAGCTTGAATTTGTGCTTAGGATTGCCCTGACCCATGTGCAGGACCTTGCACTTGGCCTGGTTGAACTTCATGAGGTTTGCACACGCCCACCTCTCCAGCCTGTCAAGGTCCCTCTGGATGGCATCCCTTCCCTCCAGCATGTTGACTGCACCACACAGCTTGGTGTTGTCAGTGAACTTGCTGAGGGTGCACTCTATCCCACTGCCCGTGTCACCAACAAAGGTGTTAAACAGAGCTGTTAAACAGAGTTGCAGTATCAACCCCTGAGGAACACTACTTGTCACCTGTGTCCACTCAGACATCAAGCCATTGACCACAACTCTTTGAGTGAAGTCAATTCTTTGTCCACAGAGTTGTCAATATGAGAAACATTTTTAAATCCTGCATTTGCATGTGCAATGACTTAATAGCTGTGGCAGTCACTCTCCACGGTGCAGTGACCACTCTCCATGGTGCAGTGATGCCTGACATTTTACCTGATTATTTTTTATTCTTAATATTTTACATGGTTTCCTAAGGAAACCTGTCATACTTGTTTGCCAGTTCTCATCTTATAACTTACATTGGCTAGTTTCAAACAAAAATGAAAGAGGAGTAGAAGTCTTAGCCATAGTTAAGATTTTACTATTTCTATTAAAGAGAGTAAGGAGAGATAACCTAAATTAATATCACCACTGAGGAAAGACAGACAGAAGGTAACTCTGCTGTAGACTGTAGGTCAGTCAGCACAGTCGTACTTCCCTGCACTGTTGGGAGCAAAGGTCTGCTTCCTTACATGCAGTCGTAGTTTAGCCCTTCCCGAGTCCAAGCTATGCAGTCTCTTGCTCACTCCCCTCACCCTCCAGTGGGATGGGGAGTAGACTGGGTAAAGAAAAGAAGGCAAAACTCACGGGTTGAGATAAAAAAAAGTTTAAGAGAACAACAGAAGAAAACAAAACAGATATGGAAAATAAACAAATAATACTAGTAACTGAAAATACTGAAGCACATAATTTACAGTACAATAGCTTGCTGTGGAGCCTGATACTCAGCTTCCTCCCCAGTAGCAGAAACCTCCTCTCACCACCCTCCTCACTGATATACTGAGCATGATGACACATGGGATGGAATGGCTCTTGGGCCAATTTGGCTAAACTCACCCCAGCTGTGGGCTACTTAGTAACCTATCCCAGCTGTGTCCTCCAGCCACAGGTGCCACCAGCTCCAGTTCCTCTTCCAGCTCAGGTGAAAAATAACTCTGTCCTAGCCAGAACCAGGACATATGCTCAGGCACAGCACCAGGCTCTGCGTCTGCTATGGATTCATATCCAACCAGTTTAGGTCTGTTTGCACATGCTCAGACTGATATGCTTTGGTATTATTAAGAAAAACTCAAGAGCTTTTAATATCAATATATGAGAGAAGAATACACCATTAAAATCTGCAGTAACAATATAAACCTGGTAGTGATTTTGAGGGGGAAAATGTCAAACTAGAGAAGCAGGAATATTATAGCTGTAGATATCTATTTTCTTTATTCATATGCTCATTTTCAAAATGTTGATTTTAAAAGACTATTATTATTATTTTAAAGTATGTGTGAATCTTGTCAATGTGTTTTTACTGCTCTAAAACTTTTAATTTTTGCACAGCTAATTGAAACCCATGATGTTAAAAGCTGGTCAGACACAGGAGGGTGTGCTTGTTATTACAGCAAGAATAATAGATAGAAAGGGAGAAATAGTAAAAATGATATGAATTAGTAAAAATGATATGTTTTCAATAGAGGCAACAGTTTCCTGGGTGGATGATCACAAGGAAAAATGTACAAAGAATTAGACAGGACAGTCTAGATTTGTGAGGATGGCATATATACAGGAGAACTTCAAAAACATTTTTCATGAGATCTCAAAATGCCTACATGACACAGTGAATACTAGGTTGTTGAAAGGTCAAGAATTTGTCAGTAATGTAGATCGAATCATCAGCACTGAGATGAATGAATGCTGTTCTATTCAGGTTTATGTCATGTACCATGTATGCATCCCTGCAGCCATTGGCCATCGTATGCATGAAATCAATGTCCAGGAGGCTCCATAAATACACAATTTCTATACCTGCCCCCCAAAGCTGTTACAGTCAGAAAACTCTCCCTAATCCTAATAATGAGTTTAAAACATTTATCATGAAAACCAACAGCCATAAAACCACAGTGTAGCACAGGAGGAGAGGAGGAAACATCAAGGATGTCAATAGTGTCCTGGACACCTGCAACAGTAGGAAATTGGTTAGGTGAAGACAACCGCAGTGAGTGGATCCCTTTTCATACTACACAGCAAGGCAAAACCCCAATAACCACTCTGCCTGGCAGTCTGACCGAGAGGGAAACTCCTGTTACTGAAAGGGCAACTGGTTCGGAAAGAAGGACTAATGGACAAACATCAGACTCCCTTCCCAGTGTGATCTGTTATAAAAGTTGCCAGAACCAGTATAACAACTATTGTCAAGCATGTTTTCTCTGTGTTATGATTAGTCTGTTCCATTTTTTTTGTTAATTTTTTCCACGTCTCTCAGATGTGGTCACCAACATTATTTCTGCAGGAAATAGTGTCTTCTGTGCCTTCTTTACATTGCTGAAGCACACAGCTAAACTAGTGACTCAATGTTTCCTCTAAGACACATCATTATTGTAATGCTGACATCAATGAGCACCTTTTGGGAGTTCTACCATAAAACACAATCAGAAAGAGGTGCTTTACTGAGATATCTCAAGACCACTGACTAGACCTTGGGTCTATTCCTGTAAGATGCTAAATCTTAGCATTTTAAAGTTTTTTTTTAAAAAATTGTGTTTGTTGGTTTTTGGCTTGTTTTTTTCTTAAGTTGGAGGAATGAAGCATAAGGAATGTGATAAAAATGAGGACATGGCTTCACAGAGAAAATATAATGCTGAAATGCATGCATTTTTAGATATTGTAATGAAAAAAAAGTCCATGGAAAAATGCAATTAAAAGTTAGTGTACTAAATGCAGAGATTAAACCCAGAAGCAATTAGCATATCAAACAGATATGTGTCCTTCTGTAAATGGAGAGCACAATGTGTCTAATTATAGGTCATGAATACAGTTGACCAAGGAACAAACATCTCACAAGCATAAATTGAGGTTTCAACCTTTGTCTCCATTCTGACAGGTCTTGAAAATAAATCCTATTATTTGTGGGGATTTTTTGAAGAGAAAGTGGAAGAAGAGAACTCCACCTATATTAGTGATTAAGGCAGATCAATGAGATATGAGATAAATCCTTGACCTATATCAGGCAGAATGGAAGTTTAAACCTCTCTTTCTCTCATCCCACCTGGGAGCTCAGTCCAAGCAGAGCAAGAAGGTGATCTTCCTATGTAGGAAAGCTAAAGAAAGAAAAATCTTGATGACCCCTTGCTTGAATTGATACTTTCCAGTGGCCACAGAATCATAGAATCACAGAATAATTGAGATTGGAAGGGACCTCTGAAGGTCATCTGGTCCAACTCCCCTGCTCAAGCAAGGCCACCTACAGCCAGTTGCCCAGGACCATGGCTTTTGTCTGTCTCCAAAGATGGAGACTCCACAATCTCCATGGGAAACCTGTGCCAGTGTTTACACTCTCACAACAAAAAAAATGTTTCCTGATGTTCAGAGGGAACTTCCTGTGTTTCAGTTTGTGCTCATTGCCTCTTGTGATGTCACTGAGCACCATGGAAAAGAGGCTGGCTCCATCTTCTTTGCCCTCTCCCTTCAGGCGTTCGTATATATTGACAGGGTTCCCCTGAGTTGCCTTCTTTCCAGGCTGAACAGTCCCAGCTCTGTCAGTTTTTCCTCATAGCAGAGATGTTTCAGTCCCTTCAACATCTTTGTTGCCCTTCACTGGACTGTCTCCAGGATGTCCACGTCTCTCGTGTACTGGTAAGCCCAGAACTGGACACAACATTCCATGTGTGCCCTCTTCACTGCTCAGTAGAGGGGAAGGATCACTTCCCTTGACCTACTGTCAATCCTTTGTCTAACACAATTCACCTTCTTTGCAGCAGAGGCACATTCCTGGCTCATGCTCAACTTGGCATCCATCAGGACTCCAGGTCTCCACCTGAATCTATAATCACCACTAGTATTTCCACAACATTTTCTTTCCTAACCAAAATAGGGAGAAACAGAGTGTTGCTTCTTATTTATGTCAAAACCTATTCTGCTGCTCTGGAAAGCTGAAGAGGTATAAAATTATTATTTGTAGCTCCAGTTCAAAGTCCACCCTCTTCCTGCTGCCAGAGTGGTGTAAAGGGAGTTTGGTGAAAATGTAAGTGAGGTCCATTACTGGAATTGCATACTGAAAATGACCACTGCATGGCGTTAGTTATAGTAATTTTAAGAGCCAAAGTGGTTAAAAGTTCCTCTTGCTAAACTCTTTTCTTTTTGATCTCTTCCTGCAAGAACAGCAGCAGTTCTCAGCCAAATAGTTGTGCCCTGTCAGAGCTCTGACCTTACATGTATTCTGTTCCCAGAGGATTATTTCATTATTTCTACCCTGTTTTAACTTGTGCTCTTCAAAAGCGCTTGTGAAGCATATACCCCTGTGATACACCAGTCCTGGAAGACCACTGTGCAGTTTGCTTCATCTTTTCTGCAGGGAGACTGAAGTTATGGGGGGTGGGGGGGGTGGGCAATCCATCAGGAATGGTTGTTTTTCTTCCTAAGAGGATATAAGACATCAATTTGGGCTGAAATTATTTCAGGATCCATTAGATAGTATGTTTTCTTCTTATAGCATAGCTAGGAAGGCAGTGAATAGAGAAAGGTTAGGAAAACTAACCCTTGCTTTGCAGATACGATGTCTCTTCCGGATGCAAGCGTGATTTTTTCCAGGTCACAGCAGGATACCAATGGAAACTGGGTCCCTAAATGCCTTTGTAAATCAAAGTGAAACTGTAAGTGAAAGCTAATGGGTTCCATGCTTAAATATGCATGTCTCTGAAAATTTCCCTCATCACCCATTCTAATATAAATGTGTGAAGGGAAAATTGAGGATATTACATATTTAGAGTTCCGTAAATCACTTGGCACTGTGTTTCATGAAATCTTACTGCTAAATTGATTCAGATTGGCTTGGATAACAGCATACTCCTGTGGGCTGAAAACTGCCTGACAGATTGTAAACATGTGGCGGTGATAAAGAGTCCTCCTTCTACAGTGTTAAAGATATGTGTCTAGTGGCACACGCTGTTGGGACTGCGACTAACCAAGTCTCATTATATTATATTAAGAGTATAAATATATTCAATATTAACTGAAAAGAGAGACTCAAATACGAAAAGACTGAAATATATATAGCTTTGCAGAGTTTTATTAATCTTTTTGAGATCTAGAGATCAAAAGTCCTGAAAAGAGTAGAGCTAAGAGATTAGAAGTAAGATTAATTTGGACAGAAAAAAAAAAAAACAAACTACCCAAGGTACCTAATAATAAAAAGTGCAATGAGAGGCAAAGGACTGGAAAACTGTAATGGTTTATTGACAATAATGTAGAAGTGTAGCATACAAAATTTTGCAGTATGATACAGGAACAAAATAAGCCAGTGACTTCAGAGCATATATGCAAAGTCATGATGCAATGGACTAATTTTGTTCTGATGTTAGCTATTAACCATGCTGATCAGAACTATTTCACTACTATTGCTTGAAATTATCTTCCTCCTGCTACGGAACATAAAAAAATCAAATGGCTCTTCTGTTCTGTGGTGGAATAGCAGTTTGTGTAGTGAAGCTCTGAGACACCTCTTGGCATTGCAGAAATACAATGAGTAACACAGACGCCTTTTCTCTATAGCTCTGAGATGACTACATCCTTCCTAAACACTGCATTCTTCATATTACCTGAAACACATTCAAGGCAATTCAGAGAATTAAAACAAACAAACAAAAACCTGAACTTTGCTTGACCATAACAAAAGACCAAAAGAGACATACCTGCAGAATTTCTAAAAAAAGTGAAGAGGTACTAGATTTTTTCCTCCTTGAAAATATTTAGAGCCTTTTTATTCCATTACAGGCTCACTGAAATCCAATGGAAAACCTAAGAGTAAAAATAAACATTTTACATACTATTGAGAATTTCCTTAGTATTCAAAATATGTGAGTATTTTGCAAACACAAAGACAAACACAATCCCTGCACTGAGGAGCAGTAAATTAAGAATAATCCTACAACCATTTCACTGTAGTTGTACCCTGACATAACCTTAATATATGTCAGTTGTTTCATAGGACTCTCTCAAATCCTAGATCTCCAGCCTGTGATAAATCTGAGCTCCTCTTCAATGAAAAAAGAATTATTTACTAAAGGACAATATTGCATAAATAAACAGGTACCATTGATCATTGGTAACTCTATAGCATGATAACATAATAAATGACACTATATTTGCACTCTCATTAACATTATTTGACCATGTGCAAAAGCTTGTTGTTACATGTGTATCTTGAGAGTTCTGTAGCAGCTACAAAGGATGCCGCCTTTTATCATCAAAAAAATGGGTTAAAAGCTGGCAGGTGATCATATGCTCATAGGTGTTGCAATGTAAGCTTTTACTGATAGGTGTTGGAGGATGCTGCTTCTTCTTGTCATTTAAAAGAGGAGAGAATATGTAGGTTTGATTTGTCAAAATGTTCCATCTTTCTGGTGAACGGTTTTACACACTCATGAAAGGGAATGGACCAAGCGGGTTCAAACATATGGTAATGAGAAATGCCATGGCCAATAGAGTATCACGATCTATTATGGCCTTATTGGTTGTCTTCTGACTGATGCCCTATCCTCCACCCAACTCTCAACCCGCTGGTTAATGGAGAACGTCACTTACCAGCCCATATCTGGGTGTTTGGGCACAGTTTCATAACAAACAGGCCTCCAAGGTATTCAGCTTGACAAAATGATTGTGAACCAGTTTTGAAACTGAACTTTAATCTGAACAAAGCAAAAAAGAGTGTCTAGGTTAGACCACTAATTAACACAACGTACATTTATGTTGCTACATTGCTACTTCTACTCATTTTTTTGGGGTATGTGGACAATAAACACATGCATTGGCCAAATAACCAATTTCCTTTTAGCCTACACTGGCAAGGCAGAGAGGTTTTCTTGTTAATCATCATCTATTAATGCTTAGCCAGCTGAAAAGAACTCTGAATATGACACTCCTGGCTTTCCAGTACTAATGCTATAAATTGAGAATAATTAAAGGCAATCAATGATGAGAGAACTAGATGCTGGGATGCTGCAGCTTATTCTCAATGTGGCCAAATATATATATTCCCAGAGGGGAAAAAAGACTTAAAATTCTGATTATATTTTTTTTCTGTTACTTATATCATCCAAGGACAGAGGAGAGGGTTAGCAAAAAAAAAAGTATGAACCAAACTGCAGAAAGAGAAATAAAATGCAAATAAGCAACAAATCTAAATAACCTTAAACTGGATCGCTTAGACATTTTTTTTCCCAGTTAACATAGATTCTTCTTCCACATTCAGCATTTTGATAATAAACTTTTTTTTTCATTATTTTATTTTCATGTTATTTTTTTGCTACTTAAACCAGAGGAAAGCACTATGGGTTTAATCAGAAACAGTGGTCTGTCTTTGTCTATGGACCCACTTGGAAAAGTAAGGTACATGCTTAGTCACTCCAGTTTAATCTTCCTGAGTGCCTCTGGGAAGCAGGAAACCGAGGCTTCAGCAGAGCTGCTGGTCTAAGCACTGCTGGAAAGCCGCATGGCCAGCGGAACCTGGAACAGGAAAAGGGGATGGGTGTGAGCCCATCGCCCGTCTATTGGAGAGAGGGCAACACTGCCCTCAGATCTGCATGTTGTTACCTGGAATAATCAGGGAATTTATCAGATGAAAATATGCAAAATTGATTTGATACCAAATTCAAGAAGGGACAGGAATAAAGCTTACAGATTGGGAAGCTTCCCCATGCCTTCAGCAGCCGCTAATATTATCTTTAAAATGCTAGTCTTACAAAACAGCACATATTGTTTTATACGGTTGCAACTCTTGTTTCTGTTACGGAATTGCTCCTCATAGCCTGCAGAATCGTCCTGCCCATCACTTATATGCAGAAAACATCATTTGGAGATTCTGAATGTAGAAATGGCCAGATTTCAATCATTACTTTCATAAAGGTGTTTTTTTTTTCTTCAACAATGAAATAAGGTTGTTAGTTTTTATTTGTGAGCTAGTTATTATAAAAATCAAGTTACATAAAAGGCAATTTTAAGTTGAGAAATACCATCAAATTATGATGTTTCTTAGAAAATACCATGGGAAATTGGTTTTGGTCTGTGATATTTAATACTTTGATCAGGGACTTGGACGATAACATAAGATCACTGATAAAACTTTCAGCTCAAAAAGAGAATGGAGATAAGTAACAATGAAAAGGACAAGTCTATAGCCTGGAGTGCTCCAGATCACTCAGCTAAATAAAAAGTGATATGGTTTAAAATAGCCAGCTTAAAGTCATACCTGTAGAGTCATGTAATTTAGTTTATATTGATATGAAAGACCCCTCTGATCTTGGGAAGAAAGTACCATAACAAGGATTTTCAGGTAACTTTGAAATCAGTTGTACCTAATGCCATGGTGTGATGTTTAATATAAGCCCTCAATATAACAGAGTGTCTCCATAATCAGTGTGGTGGGTATAGTTGTGAGCACATCTGTGCTTAATTGTGATTTCTGTTGTTAAAGATAGATGTCGAACTGGAGAGGGCTCAATTAAGAACTGGAAATTGATGTACTTAATCTGTTAGTTTACATTAGCAGAATTTAGGTAACTGACTCTATAATTTGGGGAAGAAATGTGTAAGCAATCCCCTGGCTGAAGCTAAAGCTGAACATGTTCAGTTCAGAAATGAGCCATACCTCTCTCAACAGTGAGAGCGATCAGCCAGGACAAATTCAGCAGATCACCTGCAACACATTCCCTGCACAAGAATTTTTTGTCATTAAGATTGAATTTTTATTTATGCTGTGGTCCAGATAAGATAGTATCATAGCCATTTTTGACAGAATGACAGAATAAATTATCACAGCAGTTCACTTTATTTAGTTTCATGATCTATAAATCCTCTTAATATACCTTGATTATTGATTTTAACATTAGCTAATTTAAAAAAACAACACAGCTTTCAAGGTAACGCTGTCTTTTAAACTGTTACGCATATAACTATTTAAAGTTTGCAAACATCTTATTTCAGATACAATTATGTAATATAATTGGAAAGGAATAGTACATACATAATCTAAAAAAAAACACAGAGGATTTTATAAAATGAGCTTAAAGAGCCATTTCTGGGACATTTTTACTAGCTACAGTAATCATAAACAATGAAAAATGCTGCTCACAAGTATCCTCGTTGCTGAGATCAGCAATCACTTATGTCTATATATCACCATGGTCAGTGATTAGTCTTCTGCAACACAGCCTGTACTCCATGTAGTTTACTCACAGTCCACCATGACTTATGCTTGAGGTCCATCCTTGCCCTCCGTCTGTGACAGTGTGCTTCCCACCACAACCTGACCACTTTTCCATAACCCTGCTCAAGTGATAACCATCAGTGATAGATGTGTCTGGTCCTGATGGTGATGGTGGCATCCGACTCAAAGTGGATTTGAGGGAGACAGATAACAACACAGTAGCCAAGGGATGGTGATGCACACTCCTAACCACAGTGCTGGGTAATGTCCAACCAAGCCAAATTTGGCAGAAACTGACATCTACAGTTGGTGTGCAAATATGATTGGTAGTCAATTATCTTACTCCATAAATAGTGAGCAGCCCAAGAGCCCTTTGAGCTCTCCTACACAGCAGTGGGCTGCACATTGAGGTCTCCCCTTGAGTAGGGATGCCTCTCAAAGTTACTCCTCGAGGCTGAGAGATGCCTTGCCGCAACAGATCCTCAGTAAGTGACTAGTAGCAGGCTGAACTTTTAAATCTTAGTTAAGTGAGATAAAGGATTGATTGTGCACATATAATCCTTTAGATATAAACTGTTGGTCAAGCCTGGGACTAGGATTGGATCCAGCTACACCTAGACTCCTCTCTGAGAAGGAGTTTAGGAAGCAAAGGGGTCCTCTGTGAATCTCATGACTCAACGGGAGGGTCTCCCTGGCAGTCTTGTCTGACCCTGTCCTCTAAACAGTAAATAATCCAGTGCACCTTGCCATCCAATCTTGTTAAATCACTGTCGCATTTACCATTTACTATCAAACTTTGTTAACTCACTGTTTTGTATTAACGAAGTATGTTTCTTCTCTCTTATGAGTGAAGTGCATCACATTCCCATCCGCGACACCATCCAATGCAGCACTCAAAGGGTAATCACTGAGCTCCAGCAAGCGAGGTGCCACCTACTCCTGCTCCAAGCAAAACCTGTCCCTACTGACCTGGCACATTTCTCACCCGATATCATGCCTCCTTCCCATCACTGACCTTGCATGGTCAGGCACATGACCAAAGATGACAATATCTCATGCTCACAGAAGACAATTTTTAAGGAATTTGTGCATTTCATATGTTGCTTGAATAGCAACATATTCAAGCATATATTTCTCAGTGCTGAGAAGTATAATTATTTGCTCTTTCTATAAGGGTAATGTATAGGGGCCTCTCATAGGGTGGCACCTCATAGGCAGAGACTAAGAGACAGTGACTTTCATTTCTCCTGCACATAGATTTGACAATGTAAATATGAGATGGGACACAACAAATTGTTTAAGTAAGTGAGAGGAGTGGGAGTTTGAGTAAAGATGGGTAAAAAAACACAAGATAACAAGGGTACAGGCTGATGGCTGCTAACCAGGAACGGACAGAAAACAATTTTGTGAGACATTTCAAGATGTTAAATTTGTTTCTCTTCAACATTAGCACAAAATAAAAGCTTTCCAAATGTTTCACTAAGTGGTAGACAAGAAATGGTTGCCTTCCTTTACCCAACAATTTGGTTACTGGCCTCTGTAGGCTCAGACCCCTGTTTGGGTTAAAATAAGGCAGATTTTTTTACCCCTGATTACTCGGGTAGATTAGGGAATTAAATCCAAGGTTTTCCTATCCTAGACTTACACCTGAATTAGCCCAACTAGTGAGAGAGCTTTCTCAACTCCTGCAATATTTTTTTTTTTTTTGTGGAGAATAAAGACATTTTTCAACTGTCTTTTCCTTTTTTTTTTTTTTTTTTTTTAATTTCTTTTTTTAAAAT
>JAAGAY010006548.1:15129-72994 GCA_011801015.1 Ardeotis arabs | reverse complement strand
TGCAGCAAAACACAGATCATTCAGCAGCGTTACAGAATTTGTTTGCACTGCTCTTTTTTCTTTCTTTCTTTTTTTTTTTTTTTTAGTTGAAAAAATAAGCAAGCTGCATGGAAAGGGTGAACATATACCCAGGAAATAGTTTGCTGATAACATAGGAGCCTTCATGTCTGCTGGGTGGTGCCCTAAGTTTTCTTAACAAAGAAGTGAGTGTTAGTTCTTCGAATAAAAGTTACTTTTTGCACTCACGTAACTGAGGCTGAGAATTTCCAAGATGAAAAACTTGGCTTTTTATTTATTTTTCATTTTTTTTAAATGGGGTATAATTTGAGTGGGATCTCCTCTCCCTCCCGCAAAGCCCTACCCCCCACGTTGCCCTCCCCACCTTATGAGGATTACAGTATCCCAGAAACTCTTTAGCACTGTGAGCAAAGGAAACAGAAATGGCTTTGCATTATGAATTGAACAGAGATTAAGTTATTGGCGGCCTTGAAATAGCTCTTTCTCAACTTCCATTCCCATGAGGCTATCCACATAAAGTTGCTGTTTAGTACAGGGTCAGCGTGATGAAATTTATTTGTTGAGTCTCTTTGGTGCCAAAGCTTTTGCCAACAATCTGATCTACCTGATAGTGGTACTATTTCAGAAATGTCCAGTCAGTAAAAGAAATGCAGTGTCTGTGGAGTTTCAAAGACAGCAGTAATAAGTGGGATCAGACCAAAGAAATCAAAACAAAAATGCCTCTCCTTTTAATAAAATAAATACATATAATAATTACTTAGACCATTTGCAAGCTATGGAAAAGTAGACAATATTACTTTTTCATTTCATATGCCACCTCTGCCCCCTAAGCATTTGGAATCTTTTTTATATGGCTCCATCAGAGTACTGTATTGGATGTGCTTATGTCAACTGCTATTAAAAAAATTAACTGTTTGCTGGACCTTTCAGATAAAAATTGATAGCATCAGATTAAATTGCAGTGAGGAAGGTAGAGAACCAAAGGGTTAAGACAGTGTGGCCTGTGGACTTTGCACATGGTGTCCCTTTTGTTTCCTTTTGGTTTACTGCATTTAAAGACCTCTATGCCCAAACATTAGCCATACCAAAAAACCCACAGTAGGGTATATCTACAGAAATTATATATGAAATAAAGGCTTAGGAGATGAAATCTTGCTGGTTTAAGTACATATGTTTTAAAACTATATATGCTTTTACTTAGGCTCCAAACTGCAAGGGAGGGTTGTCTTTCATTTTATTTTTCCAAACCTTTAATTACCAACATCAAATGAAATGATGATAATCTTCTCTTTGTTTAGTCATCTATGAAATGAGTTTATGGCAATGGTTTCCTCTAAGTCGGTACCACATCAAAACCCCAATGCGTATGGGAGTAGTGAGGCTATGTTAACTATGGGCAATTTCATTTCCCATTTTGCATTTTATAAGGAATATTTATACAGGTATAGGGATACCAGAAGAAGCTTTCCACTCATCCGCCTGCCTTTATTTTGCTGCTGACTCACATGAAACCTCAGGAAGAGTCCATCATACCCCTACCCACCTGTGCAGCTTGGCATGGATCACCTCAAGATGACTGAAAAGCCCCTTTGCGGTAGCCTCACTGCACTGACCTCTGCTGTCCTACTGCTACTTTAAGGAAATGTGATTTGATCATCATGCTTTCTGCTTACGTGCAAGTATTAGCCAAAACTGTTTAAAAAAAAAAAAAAACAAGATGTCAACAAATTGCTTTCGTGTTCTCAGATTTATGAAATATGGCATTTGCAATGCAAAGGCCTGTTTTCATTTGTTGTATTGCAAAACAAATGTCTGGCAGGAAGCTAAGTTAGCCATCTGTGGTTTCAAATCTCTACATGCCCAGTGTGGTACACTGGCGGATAGCACTGTAACAGCTTCTTGGCAACCTCAGCTGGTCAGTGTGCTCTCACCTATATGGAGGGAGTGTTTTACCTGTTGGTCCACCTCTGCACCAAGAACTGCTTCTTCACAACTGCCTGTTGCAGTCAGGCTGCCACAGCAATCCTGTTAAGACAGAGCTACTGTCCTGTGGCGGTCTCACAGCAGTAGCAGGGAACATAATTGCATTTACTGAAGCTTAGGGTTGACCCTTACTCGGTGAGCATGGGTCCTGCCTCGAAAGCATGCCTCTCCCTTTTTCTCTCTGGCTTTAAGGGGATTTTCTTACACTTGAAGGTCTCAGAATGGCCTTGGATGCATTTTGCTCTGAAACGATATTTGCTACAGATAATACAAAACACATTCAACAGGTACTTCATGCCTCGCTTCTCAGAAAGAGGAACTGTATGGCAGGACTTTCTTTAGGCTTAAGTAAGGTAGGCACTAGTTTAAGGAAAGCAGACTCATGGAGGCAGCAAAATCATAGTGGTCATCACTTGCTCACTGTCCTTACTGAATGGCGTAGGTCCATGCAAAAGAGTGAGCTGCCTGGCCTTGGTCTTGGGTAGCCATGTGTCCCAGCTGCTAGTGCATCCAGTCCTAGTTGGTGTCTTGAGATATTTCTGCCCTGATTCTTTCTTCACCCATGGGATGGCAAAATTTGGTGTTGCCTCCACAGCTGGGAAGCTTGCAGTTGCCCTTTTGTAAGGCTGCACATGTTCAGGCAGCAGATTTTGAAAACAAGGTGGAGAATGTAAGTGTGTCAAGTGCCTGCAAGGTGTACTCTAACTTTGTTTAAGACAGGTTAGGATTGAGGGTGGGCCTCATAGTCACAGTTCATGCCAGGACTGTTTGTCATAATAGCAGTGCAAGGAACAAGTACAGTGTTGTCAGTATTATTTTAGGAATTTAATCAGGGGCCATATTGTGACTCAGTCACAAGTGGATGATACGAATGTCTTCTCAGTTCTGCTCTCACAGAAATTGTTCTCAATCCCTCTTTCCACATATTTTACCCTATATTCCTTTTATATACTATCCACTGTGCTTTGATTATATTCCAAATGATTTTTTTTCCTCCTTCCATGATGTTTTCATTGTCCAATTTATTGTATGTTGTTTTGATTATAATTAGAAACCAACGACACTATTCAAACTAGTGGTGTCAGACGGTTTGAAAAATGCATTAATTCACACATTCCTTATTCAAAGAAAGAGATATCAAGTGCCAAAATTAAAAAAAAAAAATTTCAAGATTTCAGGATTTCAGATTTCTATATTTTACCAGTTAAAATCAGAGTAAGACAGCAGCAAATGATTATAAAACTTCTGTTAGTCAGTCTCCGAGTGGACACTGGTGGTTCAAATACGCATTGTCCAACCCTTCACTCCTTTGTCTTAATGATAGACTGCTCAGTATTTTCTCCTAAAGCTTTATTTAACCTATTGTGTGTTAGGTTTCCTGTGCCAAATTCTCTAGACCTATTTTCATAATTTACATGATAAGATAAACAGTATTTGTCTGCTGAAGAAGGTTAAATGGCCTGCCATTTGCTTTATGTCTTATCTCTTGCTTCAAATAAGATAGAAGCAGATTCAGCCAATGAAAAATACCAGAAATTTATTTTTTTGGAATGCATATTGCTGGAGTTTTAAAACAAATAGACATTAAATAGTCTTGAGTGAAGGCTATTGATTTTAACTGTTTAATTATCTGACTTCTACTGTCCTTTTTGTAAAGGCCACTGCTATCAGGCGCACGTTGCCTGGCATCCTGGGCTTGTGCCAAGCCAGTGCTCCAGTGCACCGTAAGGTGAAGCATGTCTGACAGGCTGTGGGCTTCCTGGTGAGCACCCTTGCCCACCCTGGGTGATGAAACCCAGGCAAAGAGCTATAGACCTGAGGCGGCCCTGGGGAATATAGGGGGAAAGGTGATCTCTTCTGTAACTTGGCTGTAGGCTTCAAAGACAGCACCATGGGGCCAGGAACACTTGGGGATTCACAGTCACCCCACCTCCAGAGGCCAGGAGGTCAGCGGCTGCTGCTTCCCAGACCTGCTCCAGCTTGTCAGATTCCTCCAAGGCTGACAGAGAGCAGCCACAATCTCCCTACAGGGAGCAGGGGTCCAGGCAGCACCAGTGTCCCTTAGAGAGCTGGACAGAGAGGCCATGCCACGTGCAGAGCAAACCTCTGAGAGTCTGAAAGATGGGCTGAGGCTGCTGACAGTCAGGTTGCTCTTTGGTGAATTTGGTTGTGTGCATATTCCACAGAGGTGGAAAGGCAGAGACGCTGTACCACCAGATGAATAAGCATTAGTATTAAACAACAGCTATACAACTGGAGTGTGTTTCTCAGTAGAGATACAAATTCTTGGAAACTGCAGCCCTCCAGAAGGGCAGTGTGAGGTGGAGGATCATTTGTTATTTCATACTTCACTGCTCTTTGATGGGCAGCAAGCCAGTATGGAGAACTGTGCCACCAATATGCAAAAGTGCAATAAACTGGAAAACGAGATGTAGGTAACTCAACTGTATGTGCTTTCCCCCTCAAGTACCTCCCCAGAATGACATTACATTTTAAAAAGGCTTGTTGAATACTGCCAAGTCCAGGTATTATGGTGTGGTGACGTTTCTCCTTGGAATGGGCTAAAGAGTTTTGTATCCAGCACAAAAGAAATACATTGAATTTTGTAGTTATAGGACAGTATATAACATTGTTTGGATTTTTCCATCTTCATAAAACTGATAAGCAGAATTAGTTCAGGAGGATATTGTGCGCCTTTCCCATTGAAAAGTTTGATGTGACTGCTAGGGGGAAGAAAAAATTTGGCAATGGGACAGGATGAGAATTTGAAAACTAGAAAGTAACATGTTGGGTTATTCAAGTCAGAACCAAACAAATGGTAGTTACCAACTCCAAGTACAGCAATGAAGGGCTAAATTTCATTCAAAACAAACAAAAAAAAAACCCCTCATGCAGCTGTCTGTTGATAATTGATCATTTCAAGACTACGGTTTCAAAATATTTAAGAAAGCTTTGCCCTTGTCCTGGCAAAAATCAGGTTTTTACTTTGTTAGTATATATCTCACACTGATTTATTGCATTGCAATTGCTGTAGCTTGGCATGTATGTAGCTGAAGGCCATGTTTAGAATTATAGTGTTTAAATGTTTTTGTTTTAATTACTTTTGTATTAAAATCATTTAGTGCTAGTTGGCCTAGATTCCTTTGCAAAAGAAGACTTAATTTGTCCGTGTGATATTTCTTGGTAAAGGAATGGTTAGATAAATAAACATAACAAAACATAACCAAAAAAAAAAAGCCAAGCACCAGCCAAGTTTTCATACTGGCATTCCTTTCGAAGTTCTCATCATCTTCAGACATCCCCTCAAGCTCTGCCATGGTATTGTTGATTTTGTATTATGAGAACAAGACAGGTGCCTGGAGGTGCTGCAGACACCGTAGCTGGATTAAGGAAGCCTGCAAATTGTGGCAGCAATTTCCATTAAAGGTTTTTTAATTACCATGTGGATCATGCCAAGAAATTATTGCAAAATATGGATAGTTTGATTTGTTTCATGTCTCCTGGGTGTGTTGCAAAATGGGATTCTGGGATTATTACCTTTAAAAAAAAGTAACTGTCACAGACAGATTAACCTAGGATGCTTGCACTGCCAGTAGTATTCTGCTAGGCCAAGAAAAATGACTGGTTGGCTCTTAAAACAGGCTCTTGTATTTTATTTTAGCAGATAGAAGGACTTTCCTCTCATTTGCCAATTTCTTTCTCCTGCAGAAGCTCCTTTATGGAAATGCAGCCAGCCTCTACGGTGTCCCATGTTTCACTGCCTCACTATATAAGAAAAATATAATACACGACACTTTTAAGGGGAGGTATTCTCCACCCTGAACCAAAGACTGAAGAAATATGCATATCAGCAGGAAGGCAGCTGAGATTTCCCAGAAACCAAACCCT
This sequence comes from Ardeotis arabs, assembly GCA_011801015.1. Lineage (NCBI taxonomy): Eukaryota > Metazoa > Chordata > Aves > Otidiformes > Otididae > Ardeotis > Ardeotis arabs. The sequence goes on along the minus strand of JAAGAY010006548.1, from coordinate 67,105 downwards.
GTATGTTGCTTCCTCCTCCAGTATATTGTGGTAGGCAAATACAGACAGGAAGCTGAGGTATTTTTTAAATTGCATCTTTAAAATTTTATTTTTCAAAACAAGACTTCATGGATGACATCTGCCTTTCTTACCATTAGATGAGTCATGGCTCTGTGCTGGGTGTGCTGGTTTTTTGGTTTTGGTTTTTTTTTCTTCAGTGTGAGAATTTTGATGTATCAATATTTTTGACCCTGTTACAGAACATTCAAAATGCCAGAGATGTACATTTAAGGATTATGTTGTCAGGGTTTTGTCATTTAGCCTTAGGTTGGGTCCTGTTAAAAAGTTTTAAATGCTTCACATCTGCTGTGCCACAGTGGAGGAGAACAGAACCATGCCTGGAGTATAAAGTGCGGTTACGGTCAGAAAAGTGACTACGTGAAAATGGCATGTTCTTAGTCAACAGATCTGTTCCCTATGTGTATTACCACTTTCATACGCACGTTTCACTTACAAGGGTAAGTCTGTCATTACTTTTCAGTCCTTTTGCCAGTGGAGTGCCAGCAGGGCTATGGGGAGCAAACTATGCTATCCTGCCTCTCACGTCATAAATGGAGTCATTAGTGAAATCCCAGTTGCAAAATCTTTGTTACTGGCAATGGAGATGATGCATGAGCAAGCCTAACTTCCAGAGACATGGCTGACAGTGTAATACTGGTTAACCTTGATTCTGTCTCCATTTTCCCCCACACGCCTAAAAAGAAACAAAACAAAACAAACCCCAGTCCAAAACCAAGCACACATACCATCTTTTTTTGTTTCAAACTGAATAAATTTGATCTGGAAGTCATTGAGAAACAGTAAACACGAAACCCTACTGTGACATATTTACGGAGTGATATATTCAGAAGATGACCGCACTTAAATAAAATAAGTTCAAAGACCAGTAATCAAAAACAAATATGGTCAGTCCATCTTCCAAAAAAGAAAGATAGCTGAAACTAGCATTTCTTGGTTTGGATGGATACTGGTATATGAATAGTAGCAAACAGACAATAAACTGGTATGAGTTTGACATGAAAAAAAATAGCATTAGAAGAACAAAAACGTTACATGAACCAAAAGCCTGAAATAAAATTTATCTGTTGGTTTTCATTGTTCATGTTATTACTGTCCTAGGAAAACCAAGCAGAGAGCCTCTCCTCTTTTCTCCTCCTTGGGCTGCTTTAAGAGTTTGTAGCACAGTAGTGAACAAATAAATCATAGGGCCATAATTCAGCCCTAACGCTTTTTCGCTGCTGCAAATGGCCAGCACAGCTAAGGCTGCAGACTCATTTTTCATAAGGCATTTTTCTCATCTGCGTACTTCTGAACCATCTGTCTCACCAGGTAGTGTGAGTGGGTACACATTTCTGCAGTCCCAAAGGTAAGTAGATGTGCTCTGTGTTGGGCTGTCTGCAATTACAGATGTCAGGTGAGGATTTAGTCCCTTGCATTCTTGCAAACTGTGAGCTGTATCAGAGGTGACATGTAGGAGGGTGAAAATTATATCTCTGGAAGTTTGCAAGTGAATTTCCACATGTGGAAAGGCTGGAAGAAGCTGTAAATTGGAGAAACTTACATTCACTAAAGCGTTTTAAAACTTTCTTCTAAATCCATATCCTATTAGGTGATAAAATTTGAAAGCTGCTTTCCTATGCTGACATGCTACTAGTTTATCAACCAGTGTACTTTGGAGTGGGCAGGAAGGAGGAAGAGACTAACTAGCAATTTTGATTAATAACTTTCATCTTTCTTGCTTTAGAAATTATTACTCTTCAGCTGCCATATGTTCTTTCCTACAGTATTTCACTTGCACTTGTTCTGTTTTCTTCCTGGGATGGGAGTCTCAGTGGAAAGTACTATGTCATGTAAATAATATACACACGACAGTCTATTATTTTGTATGGTTATTAATCCCCATGGAGTTGAGAGTTTTCTGGTTTGCCTTAATGTAAAATCCATAAGCATGTTCCCATACAGAAAAAAAAGTGCATGTTTTTCAAACCTGTATTTCATAAAGCTTAGAAAAGATCTTCCCTGAGATTGCCTGAGATATTTTAAGCATCTTAAAAACCTGCTGATAAACTTTGAGGTGCAGATTAAGATTCAGACACACATAACTTTTTAACTCTGTATACAGTACTCATAGATATTTTGAAAATACTTAAAACTCTGCTGTTTCTGAGTTTGGTGTGTGTTAATGAGGGCTTGAAAAAAATCAATTTTAGTCGGAGATGGCCCCAAAACAGTTGTCCCTCTCAGGAACTGGGAAATACCAAGTTAGGGAATTATATCAAACCATCATGGAGTAGAAAAGCAGTATTCCCAAGGCCTCATATCTGTACATAAGTAGTGCCTAATTCCTGCCTCCTTTACCATGTGTCTTTTCTAAATTCTTCACAAAGCTTCTAAGTTAGAAATGCATGTGTGTGTACAGTCAGAGTTTATCTGGACCTAGGATTCTCCTGAGAAAAGGTCTAAGTCACACCTGGTTTACTGTACAAGCACAAAATTGGGTTTTCAAAGCAAACTAGAACAAATTTTGTAACCAGACAAAATCAAAATAAAATGGCCCTGATGAAAGCACTTTGCTGGGAATGGTTTCTACCCCAGGTTTCTCCTTTCTAGCTGCTTCTAGAAAATCTTGCTGTTCTAAAATGGAAAATAACTTTTTCCTCTTTCCTAGGTGGAAATTTTCCTCTTTAGCTTGTACTTCCTCTCCTCTATTTTTACAATGATGGAACTGTTCAGACTAAAAAAAAAAGAAATTAAAAGTAATCACCTGCAGCCAGAGGCTCAGAAAATATAATCCTAAGTGATAGCTCTCTAAGAAATCAATCATTGACTGAAAGCAAGAGCTGTGCGATTGACTTCTGTCATCATTCATGAAGCAGTTCCCTTTTCTGTAGGATCTATGCTTTAAGAATCATAAAGTTTGTAACAAGCATTATTAGATAAGTTTGACAATATCTCCCTGAAAGAAATAACTCCGGAGAAGTAAAATGAGAAGCCTGTAAAGCAGAAAACTAAACAGCCCACTTAATGGTCACTCAAAAATCCAAAATGATTTGCATAAGGTTGAACAGGAACAGCCAGTAAATACACAGGATGTGCAACATTTTTACTTCAAATGCATGTGATGTCCCATAATCTTGTAATAATTCTTTTGCAAGCAAACAGGTGATTGTTGGGAGGCCTGGATTCCCCTCTGTTTCTCCTATCCCGTGCAGCCCCAAGACCTACATTCCCTGCAGCTCGGGAGGGGCGGTGCGTGTGATTCCTTTGGAGCTCAGCAACCTCATTCCGTTAACCCCAAAGAAGCAGTTAATTTAGACAGTGAAGTAGGCATCAGAGACTCACAACAACTCTCTTGTTCCCCCGAAGGCTACGTTCTCCTGTGTCTGATACACAGGTAAACCAGCTCAGGGCTATTGTAGCATCAGGACTTGACAGGCTGCTCTGAACACAGTTAGCAATGTCTTCAATACCACATGTACACCATGCTGAATCCAACACAGGAAAATAAGCTGGGAAGCTAAGCACCAAACACATTGTCAGGACTTCAGAACCAGGGGACAAATGCCTGAGTGCATCCCAGAAATAGCAGTGGGAAACTATGTCCAAGCTGCTGGCAGTGGTCTCTGTAAACACTACACTTTGCATCCCTGAGTTTCACAAAGATCACACAGTAGTCAACACCACAGTAAATCTTAAAGACCAAATAAATGTGTGGTTTACCTCCCAAGGTCTCTCCCCTAGTCTTATTATCACCAACAATGGAGCCAGTGTTATAAAACCAGTCAATGTTGGCTAAGGCACTTCAATGCTGTTAAGAATAATGTCTCCCTCCCTGGATTACAATCTAAAAGGTTTAGAGAATTTGACTATTTATTTTTTATTAAAATTGTGACAAGATTATAAATGACTTATGGTAGCAGTAGTTCCTATATGATAATATGTCAGCAGTGAACAACCAAAAAGAAGATTAAAAAAAAATTTAGAAGAGTTTATACTGTTCTTGTCAATTAGACTTTTTTTTTTCCCCACACTTTAACCTCTCTAATGAGGAGGAAGATGGTGTTCAAAATACTGGCATAACACCTGCTCTGATATAAGTGTGCATGCCCTGCCCAAGGACACATTTCTGTTCACATTTCTGTTGGCAGAAACAGTATGAATTCTGCACTGACCTACTAGAATTTTGCAATTTTCTTCTCAGTGGCAGCATGAGACCTTCAGGAAAGCCCCACTGGGGGATATTTTTCCATTTTTCCCCTCCTTTTTCTACTTCTGACACCATCTAGTAAATTGGATTTTGATATTTTTGTGCAGCTGCTCCTCCCATACTCTCGCTTCATACTCTCAATTTTTTTCATTGCAACTTTCCCGTACTCAGTGCTCTCCAATGGTCATACAAGCAGACTGGAATTATTCTTTTTTATTGGGTTACAAAGCACACCACTGGGGATGTTTACAAAGAAGGGAAAGCCTGACATGAACCTAATAGACAAATAGACAACTGGTCCCAGATTTTTTAAGAGAGTCTGGAGGGGGTTATATTCCAGAATTTCATCTCTGGTGAACAGAGCACTGAGCTTTAATTGATTCCTGCACAGTGTCTTTGACTGATGAAAGGGACACTTCCCAAGAAAAAGCAGCCATCAAAAGTTTCACATATGCATGTGCAAACAGCCTTGGAACGATTGCAGCGAGACTTCAGATCCTGCCTCAGTTCCATGTTGAACTCCAATTAACTGCTTTACCAAATCCCATCTCTCATGATAATCATTACATCAGTCAGCTACACCCTGATTAATATTCCTTACTTCAAACTGCATCTGAAACAGGTTTTGAGTAACACAGGGAAAAAAATCTAGTCTCATTTCTCAAGTGATATTGAAATCCTTTATTAGTGAGTTAAAACAAATTCACGGAAAGCTAACTTTTAGGGTTGCAGTATGTACCTTCTTATTGAACTGGATAGAAAGGAATTACCTTTTATCCACACTTAAATTTTTTTTTTAGATTAAAGACAAAGGCTTAAAAAATGTGTTTCGTCTCTGCTCTGTTATAGCTCGGTACCCGTAAGACTGTGGTCTGAGTAACATGTATTACAGCATATTCTGATCCACCCCCTCATTGGTTTAGATTTCAAATTTTTCTTTTAATTTGCTTATCCTTGTAAGGAGACAGGAATTAACTGATCTGTGTGTACCTGTCAGTCTTCAGAAACCTCTGCTTCCTGCTCTCCCCCATCCTTCCCCCCTCCTGCCACACTTTTCATCATTTAACTCTTGGTTGTGTCCAGCTAGGCTTGGCAGGGAAACAGACATCTCAAAGATGGGGACGTCTGTGCAGATTTCTGAGCGTGACTAGCTGAACTGGATAGCAAGCCCTGAAGGATGGTGTAGTGAGGATGAAGCCGGAGGAGTAGGTGTTGTTGCCTCTGTCTGGAAAGGCTTTCAGACCTCTAGACAAGAAGCAGGACACAGCCTAAGTACTTCAAAGATCTCTTTTTTTTCCAAGACACTAAATTGCTGGTTTTGTCTTTCTGCACAGATATCTTTCTTTTAATTAATTTTCCTTTTCCCATATGAGGGTTATTAAAATAATCAAGTACTTTTGCTCAGTAGTTCCATCTCAGAGGCATGTATTTTGCTGTCAACAAGAAAAAATAGGAGAATTCAAAACAGATCAAGTTCTTCAGGATTACATTTTTTAAAAGATAATGTGCTTTTGATTTTAAGAATGAAATGCACATGCCAAAATTACATTTTAAAAGCAGCTAGTGTAAGATTTGGGAAATGGGTCAGGTTGACAACTTGGGAAAATAACATAAGCTGTAAGCAGGCAGTTTTCATCATGATGATATATCAGTGCTTCTCAATGACTGGAAATCCAAGAGGTAGTATATCCACTGTGATTCATTCAAACCTTCCCCTTTCTGGTAATATTGCCAAGAAGAAACAAAACAAAATCATGTAGCACAGTTAGCCTTGCGATGTCAGGAGCACTGTCATGTGTCATCTCAGGAACAATGTGATTATCTATCTTCATAGCAGCCAGTCAGCAATTACTACTTGGCTATTATTTTTGGTCACTAAAACTGACTGAAACTCATTCCCTACAGACAGAAGTCTTTACAACGGATTCTGTTAATACGTTGTTAATTTTTCTATGTCTTTATTCCTCAGACCTACAATAAAATGAAGAGATTTTCACCTAGGACAAATTTTCATGGTGCCATTATACTTACGTTAATGATTTTACATTCTGGATGTGAGAAAGTTATTGTCAGTTGTGAACCTGTCTCTCATACTGATGAGCAGTTAGTCACTCAGTGTTAGCTTACCAGACTGGCTGGACCCGATGAAGTAATGCGTAAAAAGTCAAGAATCTACTGTTCACTTTGCAGCAGAAATTTTCTTCTCTACCTGAACCTTTCAGAATTCCTGTCATTTCTAATAATGATTAAATGGTGATTTTTTTTTCTTCTTTCCTTTTTGGCAGAAGTCTTAATGATTTTCCTTTCTTGTATGATATGAAGTATTTAATGCAATGTATTTTTTTTTTAATACCTCAAACTGCCTCTTTGCTCTGTTTCTTAATTTAGCCATGGTACGGGTTACTTAACTTGTAAAAAAAGAAACTGCCTACCTGCAAGTCACTTTTTTTTTACTGACTGATTGTACTAATTTTAAGATTAATTTCCGAACATACTTAAAAATCTCAGTGTTCCAAATGGCTACCAGAAAGCAGCCTAAGTTTTAAAAAGAGACTAGTAATGTAAAGATGGGTCATAATTGGGGTACCTAGGTCAAATGATTCTCAAAGCAGCAAGATTTTTCAAAGGTATTATCCCTTAGAAATTTTCTGACCTCTTCAAATTAAGCATAAAACAGCAGCTACTTTTGAAAATTAAACCAATCTTTCCAGTTGCAACTAGAAGCAGACTTGCCAAAAAGTTCACAAAGCTCTGGTACTTGCGAGATTTGTTTTGCTGGATGCTGTGGGATCAGGATGTTCTATCTCCTCATAAGCTTCTGGATTTTGGGACTTTTTTCCAAAGTAAGTTATAAATTCCAAGCTTTTGACTTTTTGTTGTTGTTGTTAATCTTTGTGTGAGGTGACTGAGAGACTAGATTGCATTTTACTGCAAGGAAAAAAAAAGTATCATTCATAAGATAGTTACTTTTACAGTAGATATGTCATCCTTATTGCTGAAGCTCTATTTTAATGCAGTGGAATGCTGTTTTATTCTGTGCAGCATGATTGTATGGTGTTTTTTCAATCCCTATGTGTCCGCATGAGTTTGATGCTAATCAGCTGTAATTGCATAATTTACAGATGATTACTGAGAAATCCTCTACTGGTCTAGAAAAGACCTTCTGCATTGCTGGGCTCTGTAGTTTCAGGCTGTCATTCTTGTGGTCCTCAGTCTTTCACAATCCCATCAGTTTGGCAAATGCCCAAAACATATTTAGTCATGAACTCATTACTGATACAACAGACAACACACTGCACGAAACACCATGTAGCCCACAGCATTCCTAAATAATATGTTCTGGAATGCTTATCTTAAATTCCATCTTATTATTACTTTGGCACATTTAAATAAGTGGACTTGTCAACAAATAACAATCAGAAGCAACGGGCAACGTTTCATTCAAGTTATGTCATTGCCCTCCAGACTTCTTCATCCATATGTGAAAAGCATTCTGTTCTTGGAAAATAAGAAACATGGGAAAAATCAGTGTATTTTTTAGTATTTGACATCAATTCATGTGTTTGATGACTAAAGGAGACAATGATACCAATCTAACACAGCAGCATTATGGTAGCCAAGAGCAGTAGCTTCCACCCTGTACATCACCAGTGAGTCACTGCCTGATCTTATCCAAATTACCACTTGCCACCAAGAGAATCTTTGACTCCAATTTGTGTGCAAAACCAGCAAGAGGTAAGAGGTAGCCATCCAGACTTTCAGCAGCAGAAATCAGAAGCACTCATAGAAAGTATGTTTATGACATCTGCATGCTTCCTTGCATCCTTTTGTAAAGTATAGAAAACAATCTTTACTTGTGTAAGCATTTTGGAACCTGGTTTGTTCACTGGAGGTTACTGAGAGTGCATGTCTATAATAAGGAACAATGTGCTCTTCAAATACATTGCTGAAACAAGTAGAGTACTGAAAGAGGGCTAATTTTCTTTGTGTGTGAAAAGCAGCAGAAATGTATATTGCAAACTGTGATCATGACATTTTTATATGGTTTAGAGATTTAAAGATCTTGGTGAGATTAATGGTCTAAGAATTAAAGTGAGCCTTCACAATATTTCATGCTTTAGGAAGCAGCTACTCCAGTCATATGATCTATGTGTGTGGGAGGAGTGTAGGAAGGGGTGTGTACATAACTGAGGGCCTGCTGAAAAGAGCAAGAAGAGCTCTTTCTTGGTTTACACATTTTTAAAGAATACAGTGTGATCTTGGGGTTTTGTTTTTAAATCCATATAAGAACTTCTACTGTGAGGATTGGGAAAGGTACATAGAAGAGTTAAATATGACATTGAACATGGTCTGGTGAAAGAGAAGGCATGAGTGGGTAGTAGATAAGGCATAGGCAATACTGCTGATTGTGTGTGATGAAGAGTGTTATCAATTATAAGATAAAGAAATAAAGCAGGCACTCTCCGAGCTATCCCTCTTTTTCTGTCACTAGGAGTTATCTCCAAATGCAAAAATATTAGAAGCAGGAACTATTCTGGTATAACCAAATAGATGCTATGTCCTCATATATCAAATACGCTTTTCCAAAATACAAAAAAAAAAAAAAGGTAATTAAATATTCTATTGTTAGAATGTTGCTATTGTTACTTGGAGAGACAATCTCCTGCTTTGTCTTGGATTTTAAGTGTTCCTTCACTGCTATACTTTCCTTACTTGAGACTTTCCTTCCAAGTTATACCAAATCTGCTGCACTGCATTTCTATTTATGGTCAGTCCACTGCTGAAAGGAAGACTAACATTTTCAGCTATGTTGGGTATTTCCCATTGTAACAGCCTACTGTTTCCATAGAAATCCTTTAAAGTGTTTTAATAGAATATGAGTAAAAAAAGGAGTTTTGTTGACATATTTATTCTGACAGGATTTTACCAATCTGATTAATGTCTCCTCCATATTCACTTCTTTTTTTTAAAAAAAAAAACAAATAAAAAATGCAGAAAACGTACTGTTTCCAGGGTACTTTCATCATCCATTTACAGGACCCTTGAATTCATTTCTCCCTTCTCTTTTTTTTCTCCCTAGCACCCCCAACCCTATCATCACTGTGTCTCTGAAAGTCCTTTTCTATATCAAATTAGCACTAGCAAATCTACAATACTGACAGAAATCCTTTAAATCAGAGACTGAGCATTTTATGATTCATCAGAAATTCTCTGTGCCTCTGAATCAAGTTACTTACTAAAGGGTGGCAGCGTTACGGGCAGACCGAGATGTGAGTAACCCATGCCACGCATTGTCAGAACTTTTGGAACTTGCTGGAGATACCCATGTTGAGCTGAATACATTTTGTTTTAAGGGGGTGTTGATTTAAATGTTGGATGATTCACTGCCTCCTGCTGTCTCCTGCAGTGTGGGCATAATGCTCGTACATTTGAAATCAGTGCTTTTTAATGTTTCATTTAATGTCCATCCTCCTCCTCTTTGCCACCGCACGATACCAGTTACCTTGTGAAATGTTCCAGCGACTCCATTTCATACTCGCTCCTTATCAGGCTTCAAAGTTGTACTTCATCCTTCCTAGGAGTCATAATTCTAGCAGCTTTGTTATTCCTGCAAGATATTACTACATACAGCCATGTGAATCCTTCTCATGCCTTGCCTGCATTTGCTTGGTTCACACAAAAAAGGATTAGCTGTCTATCTTTGTTTAGTATGAACAGAAATACTGGCCATGACATCTATTAACTTGTTTTATAATTAAGCTTTCTGACATCTGGAAATAAGGTTTTGGTGAGTCTGATCATGATCAATGGACTTCTAAAAAGTGATTAGCTGACCTATTTGCTCACAACAGCATTTAAATTATTGAGTTACTTCTAAGTGTTTGTTCATAGACCTGAAATATACTTTGAGTTCTTCTAGCACAGAGTGAGTGGGTTCTCTTTTTTTTCTTTTTTTTTTCATACCCATTAAGTAATTTGAAAGATTTCAAACTGGTAGCCTGCTAAGCAGAAATTCCTTGATCTGCCAGGCCCTACAATACCCCCAGCCAGTGAAGCTGGAGGAGATTCATAAACTAAGCATGTATCTGTTTCTCTTTCTTAAACAAAATGCTTTTCTCATTTCTGACTGCTTCCAATCATTGTACATTTTAATCACTGCTTGACTGATTAAATGTCTTATCTCAAGACATCTTGAGATAAGTTTCTGAGTGTCTCAGTATAAGCATTTAGCGTCTGTTTAGATGTCTCCTCTAACTCTTGGGTCATTTCCCCCAGCATTTTGCAAATGTCTCGGACAACAGGGTGTGTCTAAAATGACACTAGATGCCTATACTTAAGCACCTGAACCCCATGCCTTATTACTTTTTAGCCAACATAAAGCTTCCCTCACTAAATGCTTTATAAATTATATAAATATAGGGCTCCTTCATTGCATCTTCAAATGACTTGTGGTATGAAGCTACCTCTGGTACTTGGATTCCATTTCCACTGGAGTGACTAAGAATCTTTTTATAGCATACGTGTCACGGGATCACAAATGCTTTGGATCCTGAACACTTCTGTGACTATCCGGTATTATTTTCAATGTTATCAGAATGAATTGGTGTAATTAGAACATAAACCCTTCTGGCTGTGGAAACTGGTTCTGCCTATCAGTTGCTAAATTCTGTTTGGTGTATGTCAGAGACCAAAACCAGAGCTGACCTCAGCAATGAAGAGTGCTCTGTGCATGTCCCTGGAAAGACAGGATTTTTATGTCTTGCTGTCACTTGACTAAGGTGTAGCTATTGCCAGGGGACTTCCCCAAGAGCAATAAGCCTACCAAATACTATGCAGTCATTGTCTAAATAGCACCTTCATGGCACTCATTTAGGGTTTTCTCCATATGGCTTGCTTTGGGTGTTCAGCAGCAGCAAACAAATGTATGAACTGCTTTTTAGTTGCAGGTAAATGAAACAAATAGATTTATGGGGAAACTAAGTGAGAGAAAGCACAAAGTAGGAAAGCCTAAAAATCTTGGAGGAAAATTGAGAGTAGAAAGTCAGCAGAGGAGATTGACAGCAGAAGCAGTTATGGAGAAAGACCAGTGCATTGTGATTTCTTAGGAAGCCAATCCAGCCAGTCTATGCAGCCCTTACTTTAAGAAAAGTAGGGAACAAATTAGTAGGTGAAAGATAAGATATTGCACCTCTATTCCTCTTAAATAAATTGTTGTCCATTTAAATACTAAACAACACAATCTTGTCTTGTACATGAACCCAAGCATGCAGCCTTTTAAAGCTCTGATATTGAAAAAAATGCTTAATAAATGGCAGCAAGTGAATGGTATGGTACAGTATGGGTGGTTAGGAGAGCTTTCCAAAACCTATTTAGGGTCTTCTGAGTTGTCTTACAGTTATTCTGCTGCTAAGATTCTTTGCTTAGGGGATAGAAACAGCTCATTAAATTAAATGCAGCTTCTTCAAGATGTGACAGAACATAATGAAGTTAATAGTGATATGGATTAAGGAAATTTTGATACTGATATTTTTGCTCTGACTGTTGGCATATATTGAATGACTGGATAATTCCTTTGCAATGAATAATGGATCATTTTGTCTAGGATACTGTAACATTATGCAAATTCATCACGTACAGCAGCAGTACAAACTTTTCTATTCCCTCTTGTTACATCTGGCCTGTGTTGAAATAGGTAAAGGTGAGTTCAGAGAAGAGGGAACAGGATTCTCCAGGGTTGCAAGTTTTTGTAACACCTTTGCCATGAAAAGCATGTCTAAATACAGAAGTTACATGACTTTTGGGACAGATTTTCTGCATTCAGTCAGACCAGCATGTTGTGCAAGTTTTGCCTGCCTTTTGTTGTTTAAGCAAAATTAAGCCCATGTTTAGCATCAATATGCAAAGCTGCTTCAGCTGAACTACAAGCACAATGGTAGTTACACACGTCTAATGTCTCCCAACACACCCTGTGAATCTGAATGTGCCATGAATCTGAATGTGCCATGAATTTTGCTATGCCTTGGTTAATATTGCTGTAGAATTTATACTATAATACTTAACGGTGACATGATTACTGAAAAGTGGTTTTATACTCTCAAGTGAAAACACAATAGCAATGTGGAGGATTGTTGAGTTGTACAAAAATATATTGGGAGTGGAGAGCATATTGATTTATCTCTGTTGCCTGGGGAAATATGATTTTGCACAATTTCAAATTATCTATGCAGAAATTAATGGAAAGAAAAAATGGCTGTCCCTAAAAAGCCTGCAAATGAAGGCTGTAATTCAGAAGCTCTGAGGAATGTCAGTAGTGAGTATACTGTGAAAGTGCAAAATTTTCAGGCTGCTTCTCTCCTATTCACAGCTTGGGAACTCATGCTCAGTGGAACCTATTCCCCGCAGAAAGGGTGCAGAATGGATCCATCCACTAACTGGGGTAATAAGATCGTTCCCCACATTATTTTATTGACCTATGCATTTGACTGACCACATAAATAAGTTTTGCCAAATATAAAAAAAATAATTTCACCTGTGAATTTGATGGCTACCTAAACCATGCTGACCTTAAGCTAAAGGCAGCATATATGTTTCCATATGTGCAGCATCACAAAGTTCTCTGAGAGTCTTGCTGGGATCAACTGCTATCTGAGGTGTGCAGCACCCTGCCACCCAAATCCAAGTGTGCACTGGAGGTGCAGCAGCTTTAAACATAGGCAGATAGACATGTTAACTATGTCATTTTTGTACAATGCTGAGAATACTGATGCTACAGCTTTATTAGCTGAGTTGAGGACTCAGCAGCTAGGAGGAATATAGGGAAAAAGTCATTTGGGGAGGGAAGAACTAAAGAGAGCCAAAACATGGGAGCTGGACAATGATACTGTTTTCTGAAGAAAAGGATATTTGTGTTTGCACAGAACAGGTACGTAGCTGATTTGCAAATTCATCATTTTCTGATTTCCTCTCAAACAGCACAGTAAGAGCACAATTACATATTCACAGATGTAAGTTTACTGGAAGGGATGGAGGGAAGCACAGAAGGAGATTTCTGTTCCTGTGAAACCACAGCTGTAAAGAGGTACTCGTTCTTGTGCTACCTGTGCTTTCTTCAATGAGTGGCAAGTACTGCCAGGGATTTACTCCACTGCTAGGAGCTAAGTGGAAGAAAAGAGTTTGGGAATTGACTGGTAAACTATGTTCTTGAAGTAATACTTAAATGAGAGCTGTTCATTTAAATGTAGGCTCTGCCACCTCTCTGGGAATTATGGGTGTCTCTTTCTACAGTGTTAGAAAGGCTTCTGGGAAGGAGGAAAAGGCTGGCTCTTCAAAGCGTCATCATACATCCCCAAAGGGCAGTACCTCTTCAGAGACACTACCTGTAAGTATGCCTCAAGGGATTTATTGCTTTCAGATGCTATTGCTCACACGATGTGTTTAACCTCACTCTTTAGCACAGCCCTGCCACTTAATAGATAGGTTTAAGTCCTTATCCAGCTTTGTGTACTACAATCAGTCAAGACTATTTTAGGAACCTTTTCCCTTGCGTTGAATCCCAGGCTCTGCACAAGCCTCAGTTTGGGTGCAGGAACTTCTCGTCTATGGCCTTTCCTGACTACAAACCAGTTTCATGCTCTTAACCCTTGCTATTGTCTCTTTTCCCTTCAGAGATTGCTATAACCTAATACTAAACATTGCTGTAAGCATTTATATTAAATCGATCTGACATAAAGAGCAGCACAAGCTACAGCAGATTATATTCTCCACATTTATTGCGTGTTACTGCAGATACATTAGCTTTCTGCTCTTAGTACCAAATACGTGTGTTTTACTTGCACCTCCTTTTTTTGCTTTACTTGCCCTGAAGTGGCTGATTTATGTGTTTTTAAATAGCTGGTGTAAACAAATGCAGTATGTGAGACCTTTTGCAGTACTTTTGAAACCCATCTCGAGTCCATCTGTCCATTGCAGTTGTTCCAAGCCACAGAAAGGGGTGTGTGCGTGTGCTTGTGTGTGTGGATATATACATATAGCTTAATAATAATCAGGTCTATACTTTTCCCATTAAATTGTACTGGAAACATCTCAGTTTTAAATACGTCATAGGTTCAATACAGGATTTTTTTTTACCTGCTCCCTAAAAATTAAAAATGAAAAAAGAAGGTATCATGCAAAGTCACAATTTGCTGAAGAAATCTGAAGTGGATGTCATAAGGGAATGTTCTGCTTCTTGAGCTGAGTTAATTTATGAGAAAGATAGGAAAATAAACAAGGATTGCAAATGGGACAGAACCTCCTTTTTGTTTTGCAGTAACTCATGATGACAAAATACCAGAAGAAATTTCATTTCAATGCCCCAAACTTCTCCTCCTCCCCCTACAAATGTGCCCCCACCCCAACAATAATACATACAGGAAGGGTTTTTGGTATGTGTAATTCAACAAGTGAGTAAACTTCTCTTTATAGTGCGACAGTTAGACTTGTTTTGTAAACAGGGAAAACTTTTCATTCAGATATTTCCTAGTTCCTTTCTGAAATTCTTAATTTAAATAGCAAAGCCAGTTCAATATTTCAAATATTTGAATCGAAGAGTTGCAACTGTGATGAAATGTTTATTGAAAATGCGGGCCTTTTTCCCACTGAAATTTTACTGCTGATGAAAAGCATTACCACTTTTTTTCATCAGATCTAATGCCATTTTATTTAAAATGACATGAAACAGTAAATTCATGACTACTTGATGGATTGTTAAACATTATGTAATAGGTTGCCCCAAATGGTTGGGATCTTGAAGTTTAGGGATTTTTTTTCTTGTGTGTTTGTGTGTTTTCAGTATGATGACTGTAGACCCCTGTTTAGGCCATTCTTTAGTACAGCTAGTGGCATTTTGGGGATAAGATCTGAGCACCATTTAAATGAATACACATTTTGTAATTTCTGTGGATGAGACAGCATGCCTAAATAAATTCTTCCACAACTAAGTTACACTGTTCTAAAGGTGCTGTTTAATGTCCCTGTGTGATACTATAGTATTATTGGTTCTTTACGACCTAAGGAGTGCCATTTCAGCACTTATATATGAATCAATTTCCAGTTTTACTTCCTGTATGTTCAAAGATATGATGTGCAAGTTCTATGTCAGCCACAGTTGTTTATAATAATGTAGGACGACTCCACTGAAATACTCTAATGTGTTTGTGGAGAGAGTTTCTTGACATTTCTTTGTCTAAATACCATGCAATTACAATCACTTTTCCCTCAATATACATGACGGAAGTGCAAATAACAATGTTGGGAATTGTTTTAATCAAGCATTTAAAATATCCTCTCTCTTCTGCAAATCTCTTGTGAATGTGATTTTAGTGATACTTCTTGTTTCAGTTTTCCTCACATAATGTAATTGAATGAATCTTGGAAATGCAGAGGGAGCATTACAAGATTATATAAATAACTAAAAAGGTGAGGAGAGAAAAGGGAAAGAACACTGTAAAGTCCCCAAAGGAGAAAAAAAAATTCCATGTTCAGTTTGATTTTTAAGGTGAGGTATTCATCTGTTCTTAATTTATCCACACTAATACAACCTTCCCTATTCAGCTCATCATCTCCTGATGAATAATACATGAATAAATATTGCTACCTATATACTCTGTGAATGCAAAAGTAGTTTATAACTCCCTAGAAAGGTTTTATTAATAGTATAGTGTTAACCACCTTGGTTTGAGTCATAATTAATTGTTACTGTATATTTGTGAAACCCCGAAGGAATGAAGACAAGAGGAGGCAGAAGACAGGGAAAAAACCACCCTGGAGTTAGTTGCATTAAAAGAATCTATTCTTTTTAGTCTGAGCAGGAAGCTGGTAATACTTCTTAATGTAGTCATTCTTTAAAATAGTCTTTCAGATGATTCAGTTAGAAATCTTCATTGTGCTCTAGCTATTAACAGCAACTACCTGAATTTCTGTATGGAAGTCCAGTGGAAAGAGAGTTATAATATCCTGAAGCCTCTGTAATGGTATGTGAAGTTTTCCATTGACTGGTTTCAACCCTCTTATTCCCTTTACATTTTTTAAATATGGTATTAAGGAAAGGTTGAGTGGTGGGCATGTTTGGCATCTTACCCATTTGTTGCTTCAGAACCTATTAAAGAGAAATATATAACTTAATGTTACTGATTAGAGTTTTTTTTTTTAATTAAGTTGTGTGATACACACCCCATTAACCTTGTGCTTCACGCTGTCTCCAAAAAAGCCTCCATAGAAAGGGTGCACGGCAGATCACTAACAGGACCAGGAGTGAAACCTGAATATGCAAAATATCACTCAAAGTCCCTGTATTCTTTCATCAGTCTGCAGACTTTGTGGATGATAAAATCCATGGGATCTCTGGCAGCAAAGTGGAGGGAATTCTCCTCTGAGTATAGCTGCATGGATTGGGCAGGGGAAAAATCCTGGTAAACAGTGGAAAGCACCAGTAAATAAACAAAAATGTAATGCTGTGAACTCTTCTGAACCCTGTCAGTGGCAATTCATTCCCAAAGAATACCTATTTGTCATTCCACCCACTGATGTGCTATAGCCAACACTGAAAACATATTAGGAAAGTGTATGTAATGTTCAAGGCATCTTCAGGCTCTTTCAGATGTAGGAAAATCCAGACTGGGTTGCTCAACCACCTTTTCTACCAAAACACCAGCTGGAGAGGAGCTCCTAATTATTTGGAACTCACTGTGCTAGTATGAGCTTGAACAGATGAAGACTACACCGAGCCAAATTGCCCTTTCACACCACCTTTACGCTGGTATAACATCACCAACTTAAACACCATTAAGTGACAGATGAGTGGGTCTGCGTATCCTCATGTAGTGTGCACAGGGAAATGAAAACTTTTTCGTTAAAGTGATCTGCACGAACTGTTGTGGGCAGGGGAAGGAAGAGGAAACACAAAATACAAGGTCAAAAAAATGAAAGCAAGCAGTTCACGGGGGAGGAGGAAGGCAGCCCACGAGCGGGAGAGAGCTCCTGTGCTGAGAGACCTCTGTGCGTGGTGTGCTTTTCTTGCTATCAAGCCTGTAGTACGCAGCAAATACAGAAAAAATGCTGTCTGTATTTGCGATCAGTGATTTATCATTCCTGTACTGTGTTATGTCCAGGTTAAGCTGCATGAGCACTGAACATGCATGCTATAAGTAATAACGTTCATTCGGGAAGCTGCAGAGGTTTTGTCAACCACTTCAAAATTAACACAGATACCTGGAGATTTAAGGGGTATGGACTGATTTTGTTCTCTGTGAGAACAACACTCCACTCTACTATCTCTTGATGTGAATTGATTCTTGTGAGAATTTTCATGGAATCTATTTAAGGAGATAGGAATTTTAAAAATTAATCTTTCACGAATTGTAACTCTGCTGGTTTCACTTTTCCTTTAGCCCACTCTAGCATGGAATTGGCTGGATTGTACCACTTCACTATTTAGATTCATATTGCTCTAGGCAAAATCTCAGTCAGAGAATATGTATATCATCCCTAAAACCACTCATAATAATGCAGTTAACATGACTTATCAGTCTTTATATTTTCAGCAAGAAAAGCTAACACAGCAGACCACTTCATTGGCAGAACACAACTGTGAGTCTTTGAAGCATAAATTAAATCTCTCCTTGCTGCCTTTATCTGGCTCTCCAAGCTACAGAAGGAGCATTATCAAACCGTTTCTTTGCACTGCAGAGCAGCATTACTCGTTGGAAGATCTCCAGCAGATGCTGAAATGAACCCTTTGGAGGTGGCTCTCCGCAGCTCTTCCTGCTTTCCATTTAGTGACACAGAGTCAGAAGAGGGGACTGTGCATAGGCAAAGTTTGGTTTGCCTCCATGCAAAAGCCTTTAAGCTCCTCAAGAAGTCCTCTCTCTAAGAGACCCAAGATGAAAGCCCTAGTTCAATCAAGCTGCTTGTTAAATTCCTACCCCATCAGTGGGACACTAGAAGAATAGGCAGCAAACAGTAGATTATTATTATTTTCAGGCACTGTAAACAGGTAGATAAAAAATCAGTAATTTGTCATTTAGAATATAATCTCAGCACTATAGCCCTGCTAGCATTATTCAGTACACTTGTTGGTTTACATAGAAACTGTACAGACAATGCACTGAATACGCTATTCACGGCTTAGCATTTCACCTGTGGAGAACTTACAGCCCCCATGTATGCCAAGAAAAAAATGTTGTTATTATACATAGGACTACAAGGAAGCTTGTATTATCAAACAGGCAATAGCATGTAATGTATTTCAGTTTGTAAAACTGGAATTTTTAATAAAAGATGTCAGTTTAATTTAGAGCTTAAACAGAGGACATAGGCAAATATTTTGCAATTCATTAGGCCACAGGCCCAAAGCATGGAAATAAATTCTTCTGATGAGTCCTGTCACCACATTGTAATTCCAGCACTGCCATTTTCTGAAATTAAGCAGACCTGTGCCACCCTTTGCTCTACTAATGTAGCTCCAAATGCTTCCCAAGAGTTTCCCAGGGCTGGCTGTGAGGCTGCATCATAGTGGGAGCCATCACACAGGAGGCGTATGGCGAGCCCTGGGTGACTGCTTTCAGATAAGTTATGAGCTCATGAATCAGGAAAACAAGCTATTTTCAGTTCACGATCTCTGCCAGGTTCTCTTCTTGATGCCCACTCATACAAACATAATTATTCCATGTTTATAGCACTGGAATGAGAGCAGGGTTTGAGAATCTGAATATAAGCTGTGGAAACTGCCTCAATGTAAGGATGAGGAAAGAAGAAGGTCACAAACCAAGTGCAGTGCTGCAGCTCCTGTGTGTTTAGAAGGGAGGAGCTGTATCATGTGCTGCCTGTTGGAGGGATTTCCCTTCTTTATTGTGCCAACTGGCAAACCTCTTACTGAAACTTCTGTGTCAGTTTTCAATATTACTACCAAAAATCAGTTGGCTGTTGTAATCCTTTTGTTTAGATAATTGTGACCCACTGTAGAACAAAAGATTTATGTCATCTGCAAAAGTATGCCAGTTTGTAGAAAGTGCGTGGAGTTTGATTTTTTGTTATTGTTGACATTTTCCTTTCAGCCATTCATATTTATAAATGAACAAAAAATCTTGGTGCAGCTTGCCTGGTGATTGCATTCAAGTAAGAAATTTAGAAACAGATATTGCTAAGCTGTAGCACTGTTGCTAACCGTAGATGAAGGTTGTGTCATGTGGTGTGAACTGGTCAGAAGGGTAGGCACATACTTTCTGCATTTTTGCTCTGTTTTTATGAAACAATCCACTGTGAATTGGAGAATGCCTTGTTTAGCATAAATTGTGCAACAAACTACTCACCTAAGTGAAATGGAGCACATAGCTTAACCACAAAGATTAAAAATATTTTTTCTGGTTTTCATCCGGCTAATAATTACACAATGAATAATGTCTTTGTTTCCACGTCTTATAGATGTAATGTCTGCATGCAGGTACTTGGGTAAATACCTCTGCTGTCCTGAGACCCCACCAGGAGTACTGCATCCAGTTCTGGGGTCCCAAGCACAAGAGAGACGTGGACCTTTTAGAGCGGATCCAGAGGAGGGCCACAAAAATAATCAGAGAGCTGGAACACCTCTCCTATAAAGAAAGGTTGTGAGAGTTCAGATTGTTTAGCCTGGGAACAAAGGGCTCTGGGGAGACCTTACTGAGGCATTTTCAATATATAAAAGGGGCTTATAAGACAGAGAGAGAATTTTTACCAAGGCCTGTAGTGACAGGACAATGAGCAATGGTTTTAAACTGAAAGAAGGTAGACTTAGACTGGACGTAAAGAAAGATTTTTTTTTACAATGAGGGTAGTGAGGCACTAGAACAAGTTGCCCAGAGAAGTTGTGGATGCCTTGGAAGTGTTCAAGGTCAGGTTGGATGGGGCTTTGAGAAGCCTGATCTAGTGATAGGTGTACCTCTGCATGGCAGGGCGATTGGACTAGATGATCTTTAAATGTCCCTTCCAACCCAAACCATTCTGTGATTCTATAAAAGTTAGACTTTTCTTTAATTTATTTCTGCCAAGATACTGGATCCAAAGGCAAAACCATGTAATCCAAAACCAGGCACAGTTGTCCTCCCTTCTGCTGCCCAGCTGCCTTGGCCTCAGTATGAGTTCAGTCATTTTCTAGCAATGTTGATAGAAATGGTCTTCATTTTATATTAAGAGAGGACCTGTAATAAAGTGGAAATAAGAAATTATGATGCAACAATGAAAGTGTCCTGGAGAGTGAATCTGGAATTAATCTTCTTCCAATGAGTTTACACTGTGTCCATAAAAAATAGCACCATATATACAATTTTTTCAGCTACTATGTTTTAGCAACTAATAATATAAGAAGATTTTGCAAAAATCTTGAAAATTTTAATGTATGTTTCATGTAATTGTCTCCTATGCCTAGGAAATGAAAGTGAGCTTATGTGTAAAAGTATTGTTTCCCAGTATCTTTTAATGAAAACAACTCAGATCTGGTTGCTGATCAAATTTTTCGGATCGAACAGTGCTAAGTACTAAGCTCATACATTTTAGTGAAGTGCTAGGAGTAGAAGTTCTTTCTTTATTTCACTTGAGGGAAATTTTTTCTAAAGGTTTGTCACAAGAGTTTTTTAATTTGCCCCATGATTTCAGTGCTGTGGTAATGGAAACGTAAGTAAGATGGCAGTGGTTCCAGTAGTTATCGGTGCTATATTAAATAATACAGTTACCATCCTCATAAGTATTTTAACTTCTCTTCTGGCACAGATCTAAATAGTACTACAGCCCTAGATCCTTCAGAAATTATTGAAAATACAATAAATAGGATTATGGTAGCTAGCTCACAGTAGAATAGCCACTGAATTTTACATTACTCAATCTATTGTTGTTGTTGTTATTATTATTATTATTTAACTGTTGATACAGAAACAATTC
This sequence comes from Ardeotis arabs, assembly GCA_011801015.1. Lineage (NCBI taxonomy): Eukaryota > Metazoa > Chordata > Aves > Otidiformes > Otididae > Ardeotis > Ardeotis arabs. The sequence continues at coordinate 45,912 of JAAGAY010006548.1, read as the reverse complement.
ACTATGGTTCCTGGTTAGCAGGATTCTTATGTGGATGCCTTGTCATCAATTCTCATTAAAAACAGTGCAAGTATACAAATACTTAAAGTATACAAATACTTTGAATTATTTTCCTGAGTCAGACTTGTACACCTTAAAGCAGTGGAAGTATTTTCACTGACACTAGTAAGAACGGGATGGGAATACAAGGTACAATAATGACTGTATTTTTCCCATCAGTGGTATGTAGGGGACCCATACTTGTCTTAACTGTGTGTATGTGAACTGAACATGCCTATAATTTTTTGTTCTATTCAACTCTTTTGCAAAAGAGTTGCTGTAGCTATGCTAATATATTTTTTGTGGGAACAGTTTCAAGGAAGGAGATCTTCTTTAATTGTTCCCTCTTAGAGCAGTAAATAGGTACTTCCATCTTGGAGCAAGAAATGTCTGGTTTTAGTTGGTTATATTTTTCCATCCCCCGGCCAACATGCAACCTCAAATATGCATATGCATTATGTATAGTGATTAGAGTTTACTTAGTAGAAAGCATGAGTTACATATTCAGTTTTGCCACAAAATAGAAGTCCTTTCTTCCAAAGGAATGTCCACATTTCTGCTATACTGATCTGGTTGAAGGGCACATGATTTCATGTAATTTACGTGTTTTCTTGTGTTTTTTTCTTTCATCTTTCTTTGATAGTTTGTAGAGAAGCTTTTCTATTTTCTAACTTTAAATACTTCCTGGGATAAACTAATGGGATGCCAGAAGGAAGTTTGTCTTATTCAGTAGCCAAAAATAAACATAATTGGAAGTTTGTGGAAGGACATCTTATTGGTCTGGGTCTGGATCTGGATTTGTAGTTGTTGTTGATGTGGTGGTGTCTCCTGCAGCGTCAGGCAAGTATGTGGAATGGGGCAGGTGGTGTAGCTAATTCCCTTAGTGTTTATCATGTCTTGCATGAGGTTTTTTATATCAAGACACAGGATGAATGGATCATTAGGAGTTTGGCAAGAGTCTTTTGTGGGAAGAGTAGTCTAGAAGGAATACCACTGTAATAAGCACAGCATAAAATCTAAAGATAAGCAGAAGAGAGAGCTTACAATGGCAAAACACGCTATTTGTATCAGCTTAAACTTCTGAACTCATAGTTTGGAGAACTGAGAGCGATAGTTATTATCTGTCTGCGATCTGCTTAGGTCACTGAAATCTTGTACCCACAGTCTGCATGCAGACAGAATTGTCATTGCTTTTCATCTAATAGACAGCAGAACGGAAATTTCAGGCCACCATAATTTTGCTTGCTTCATTGTGTTCACTGAGGTGATTTCCCAATAAGTGATGTGAAGTGGTTGGTCATTTCAAATCCTTTTTAACCTCCTCGCACTATCACTAATAACAAAGAGGTGATTCAGACATTTTGAAAACTTTGTCTTCAAAAGATTTTGCATATTTTGAAGTAATTTCTCAGCTCTATTTTTATCTCTTTAGTCAAGCAGTAGAGAGGGACTCAATCCAGACGTCTGCTAGAAATCATCTGCTGCACGTTACAGATGCATTCAGGATTCCCCAGCACAGCAAGATCTGGCAGAATTTAACTGCACAGCCTCCCTCCCCTAGGTGCCCATGCACGTGCCCACCCCTATCAGCCTCCTCCAAATATCTGCTTGTGCCACTGTTTGGCAGGACATATTCATTCCGCATTTCTAGCAATGTACTGTTTAAGCATTCTTCTAATGGGTGGCTTATGGCATTTTTATGCAAGTCATTGTACATCTATGATTTTAAAGCAGGACATTGCTTCGTTTGGGCTTATTTTTCTCAGCAGAACATTCCTAATAAATTCTAGTTAAGACCATCACTAGCAAGTCCTTCCTTACTCAGGAAATCTCACATTGTGCTGGCATGAGTGTTGTTTTCTTTGGGTTTGGTTTTTTGGGGTGGAATTTTTTTAGCTTTTTAACCTATTACTTATGCCAGCATTCTTACTCTGTTATCACACACAGTATAGTTTACAACAGTGAATGCTGTCAGTCCCAGTATTTATAAAAACCTACTTCTAAAGTACTTATTCATTCAGTTTTAAGGTTACCTGGGCAGAACATGAAGTCTCATACATTTGACTGAATACTGAACTACTGGTTATTCTAAATATTTAGGAAGTACATGTCTATGAGATCTCTAGATCTCTGCTCCTTCTCCCTCTTCCCTATTTCTACAGCCACCATCTTGCCTCTCCTAGTTTTGTTTTTGATTAATCATTTATCTTGAAGACCTAAGTTTGGATTCCCCTTTTTTCCTTCTTTTGACACAGATATTCTTTTTATAGCCATCTACTTCATTTCATATTATTTTAATGGAAACCATCTTTCACAGCTACACCGGAGCATCCAGCATTTATGACATTTTGACTTAGTGAGATCATGAACAGTAACAGAGGTAGTAGAAGAATCACAGCCTCAATGACAACAACTGGAAATACGAGCGAAAACGTGCAACAAACTGAACAACTGACTGCTCGCCCCATCCCCTGCGCCTGACCTGAGTGTCAGGAGAGGCAGAGCTAATTCAAAACTGCAGTTGAACAAATAATCTGTGGAAGATAAAAAGCAGTCCTTTGAAGTTATAAAATATAACTTATGTTCTCTTGTTTTCCTTTTCTGGCTGTCTTGGAGGCAATTTTCCTCTCAGTTCATTGGAAATGGCTAGTCTGCATATTTTGGTATATGAATTATTGGCACTATGTCTTGCATAGTTATTTAACTGGAGAAAAAGGTCATCTGAGTAATTGAATGTAATAAAATTCTCCAGTGATAGTAAACACAGTGGTCCATAGGCCCGAGCTAAGAGGAAGAAATGACCTTAGAAAGAAGTTTCACAGTGCTGGCATGAAAGTATGGTCTAGCAAATGCTGACTGGGCTCTGCTTCTCATGTTCAGAGGAGGAGAAACAATGAAGCATCGTTTTTTCTGGTGTGACAATACTATAATCCAATTTAACTTTGAGTAGTATGATCCTAGTGAACAGAAGTCAGGTCAGATCAATTTGAGACCAAAAATTGTTTCACAAGCCCACCTCAAAATGTTAAAGCTGCCTTTGCCCTCACAAGGGTATTTTGAGGATTAATGTCCTGTCAGCACTTTGAAAATGTAAAGTGCTAAGTATATATTATTATAACCCTTTCCATTTATTACTTTTATTGATGATCTCGTGGTTTCCATGACACTATGTTGATTTGCACGGGATTTTCCTGCAGTGTGCATTTCATCTCATGAAGAGTAAAACAACAAATAGTTCTTTTTAGGCCTTGTGCCTTGTTGGATATCCTCCAGTTACTGGGGGACTTGTTTATGACCCACTATCTCTGCGCTGTGAAAGCCTTACTGCAATACATTATGCAGCTGTTTGTTTTCAACTTTGTTTTCTCAACTGTATAAGCCTCTGCTGCTACTGAGACCAGCATGCTGCTCCTAACTGACTCCTAAGGGGTGCCTGAGTGAAAAGCAGATTCTTACCACCCACTGAAGTCCTTGTGTTTTTTACAGTTGGTGCCTTTTTCTGATAGCTGCTTTGGTGTGTTCAAGGAGCGGGGCTGAAGCCAAGCTTGTCAGTCACTGGCAATCAGGGAATATCTTGCTTGTTGAAGTTCAGTCCAGTTTTTTCTGCCTCTTCTGGCACTGGCATTACAGTCAGACCTCCTGGTGGCTAAGCTTTTCTGAGGAAAATTCCAAACTTTATTTCAAAATTTTAGATTTACACTTTGGCTCAGTAACATGTCTGCCTAGTTCCCAGCCAAGTCCCCAGGCGGCATTTACTTTTGGAGCAGTTTGCCTCCTCAGCTCTGCTTTCCTGCAGACTTCAGGGATCAAGTTAGTCCAAGAAAAGCCAAAGACACATGAAACCACGTGTGCCTTTTGCTTCCTCCTCTGTTGAGAGTCTCAGCAGGGAGGTTGGCCCCGATCCGTCAACAGCGTTCCCTCAGCCGACAGCCTCAGCCAGGTAGGTTTTCCTTGGCCCCCATCTCCCCTTAAGAAAAGACATAAAGGGGTTGGAAGCTATGGCTGCAGGACAGCCAGCCCTCCTCTTACACAGATGGCCATATGACAGAGTGCAAGTGCAGCAGTTTGTGCCCCGATGCATGGATTAATAGCCACACAATGCAGATACCAAAGCTATCCAAGTCTGTGTTGTTGTCACACCTCTGACAACATCTTTAGGGCTGTCATTAGTTGTCATGCCTTTAACTGTACCTCTCCACATCTTTCCTCTCAGAGGTCCAGGGTGCATAGAGGTGGACAAAGTCAGAACATGCTGCAAACCGTCTTGGATCTGCCACCTCTTGTAACCTTTCCTGTCCCTCACTGAATCATGTAGTGGACTGAAACCTTCAAGGTGTCTTCAACTTGTTTGTCTTCTGTGAAGTACAGGGGCTTTTGTATCACATAGAAGAGCAGACTAATATAGGTTGGAAGGAACCTCAGAGGGTCATCTAGTCCATTCTCCTGCTCAAATCCAAGCTAAGTCTGGTTGCTCAAGGCTATCTCTAGGTGAGTTTTGAACATCCCCAAAGATGGATATTCCCCTGCTTCTCTGAGTACCTGGTCCATGCCACACCACCTCTTGGTGAAGAATTCTTTTCTTATATCCAGGCCAAATTTCTGTGGCTGGATTGTGCACCTCTTGTCTCTTCTCCTTATGCTGTGCATCTCTGAGAAGCATCTGACTTAATCTTCTCTATGATCACTCATTAATTAGTATTCAGCCCTGTGGAACATGCAATGTGGATTGCCAAAAATCTATCATCTACATTTTTCTAGATAATTTTCATAGCTTAGTTTTGCTCTCTTGTTCAACCTGATGAGATAATAGAATGGAGAGAGAAGAGAGATGAGAGAGAAAAAAGCTAATGATGCAATCAGTGACGTTTTCTTTAGCACCTTTGTGGAATAAAGCAGGAGTAATCAATATTGAAACAGAAAGACCACAAATATGATGATTCTTGTAGACAGACAGCGCTCCAGTTCTTTCTCTTAGCAGGAGAAAGCCCAGCTGTCCAAACTGGAAAAAAGAGTAAAATATTCTAGCTTCTTAAAATGCTGATTAAAAAAATTGAACAACCAAAGGCTTGGACTTCATGCAGCACAACTTAGAAGTCTGTAGTTCCTTGTTCTCTATAGGGAAGAACAGCAGGGGCTTCCTGACAGACCTAAAATATCAAATATATCTAGTTTATGTGCCTAGTAGTTGCTGTATGTCCTTCTTGAGCTGTTACTCCAGACTGCAATGGACTCGTGCCCATGTTATTGGTCCCAGCTTGCTGTCATATCTTGTTGCAATAACTTTTCCCCCTTCCTTCTGTGTCCACTCCATGTGGCTGTGATGTGGAGAAGGGACAGAAGTCCAGGCACTGGGAAAAATATGGCCAGAAAGGAGCCTCTTTGTCAGAGTGGTTTTGGTATCAAAAAGAAAGGGAAGTCAGTAGGGCAATGACTGCTCAGGACACAATTCACTATGATCTTTGGGCACTGCCGCTTCCACAGAGATCAAATGTTCCATAACGATGTTCAGAGTGTCTGACACAGTTCTCTTCCAAGTCAGATGACCACAATCAGCTTTATCTGAAAGAGCAACTGTCCTGCTCCTGATGGAAAATGTGTCCTATCTCTGTGTGTACTGTCTGCTGAGAGAGAAGATAAGCATGAAGACATATACAGAAGAATTGCATACAAAGGTAGCTTTCTTGCATAGCTTCGTGGGCTGGTAACTGACCTCTTTGGCTATCAGGATAGTTAACAAGAAGCATCATGCAACCTGTCTGCATCTTGTGACCTCAGATGTGAGTTGTTAAATGATATAAAGTTCAGGAAGTTTCTTGGTCTATGCATTCATAGTCCATGTTTTCTGTTGTTTCTCAGAAGCGATGCTGTTTAATGTTGTTTCTGGGGCTGTGACTCTCAGGCAAGGTGAGCAAAACAGAAGTGCCAAAGAAGAGAAAAGGACCCATATTCCCTCTAGGACCAGGCAGATTTAAAATCAATGTGTAAATGAAGTAATTATGACTCTATGGATCCCAATTAAAAAAAAAAAAAGAAAAATTAAGAAGTAGAAGTTGTGGGGTTTGGGGATTTTTTTTGATTGTTTTGTTTTGTTTTCTGGATGATTCTAAGGCCACTGTTTAACTAATATATTATACAGGTGAAATCAAACCAGTGGGATGAATTCTTCCACAAACACAAAAACACAAATGCTGAGACAGGAGGCTCCAGTCTCTTTCAAGAAAAGGAAATTATGTACAAATTACAACATTAAAGCTGAAATCCTTAGGATATTCTTAATGTGTATCAGATCCTAAAATGTCACAAAACACAGCATTTAACCTTCTTTACTACTTAGAGTAAACCTCACAGCAGATAATGCTATATTTAATGTGCTATAAGAACTCCTTCTCTAACAGGACTCTGCCATGTACATTTAATTCTGACAGCTGTCTGACAACTGTCATAGCATTCATTCATAAACTACAGGAGAAATATTTCTTAAACTTACTTAAATATCCAAGTTCAGTGTTTTGCAGTATTTTGGGGTTTGCGACCCATGGTACTAGAACTATGTCCCACAACTTGAGATGTGCTAGGTAGTCAGCTGGACATCAATACATTAAATACATTTAACATCACAAGATCATAGAATCATAGAATGGTTAGGGTTGGAAGGGACCTTAAAAGTCTTCTAGTTAACCCCTTTGCAAGGAGCAGGGACATCCCTGACTAGATCAGGTTGCTCAGAGCCTCATCCAACCTGGCCTTGAATGTTTCCAGGAATGGGGCATCCACCACCTCTTTGGGCAACCTGTTGCAGTCTTTCACTACCCTCATTGTAAAAAATATCTTCCTTTTGTCTAATCTAAATCTACCCTCTTCTAGTTTAAGACCATTACCCCTCATCCTGTCACAACAGACCCTGCTAAAGAGTTTCTCCTCGTCTTTCTTATAAGCCCCATTTAGGTACTGGAAGACTGCTATAAGGTCTCCCTGGAGCCTCCTCTTCTCCAGGCTGAACAGCCCCAACTCTCTCAGCCTGTCCTCATAGGAAAGGTGCTCCAGCCCTCTGATCATCTTCGTGGCCCTCCTCTGGACCCTCTCCAGCTGGTCCATGTCCTTCTTATGTTGGGGGCTCCAGAGCTGGACATAGTACTCCAGGTGGATGGCCAAGACTGTTTCATATTTTTTACACTGTTCTTTTTTTCTTTTTTTCATGTTTTTTTCTGTTTTTTTTCCCTCCGTAGATTTCAAGATAATGTACTTTGCTTGGATATCCATGTATAAAAACTCTTTTCCACACTTACACGTCTTGAGAGATGTGTGAGAATCCAATTATTAAGAACTGTACATCCTAGGATGAAGGAGAATAAGGATATTTATTCATGCACATTTTAGCATTTTGTTCTTTTAAGAAATAATATTCTCAAATCTTACTTTTCATTGGAAATAAGTATAATCCTAAATAGAAATAAACATTGATATTCAAGAATTTACGTTTGTTCTGGAGCACAAGCAGCTCTTTGTTCTTTTTTCTCATGTTGCTGAAGTATAGTTAACATGATTCATGGTCTGGGAAAATATATCTGAGTTAGCCGAACTGTACAGATTACATCTGAGGGAACACTGGGAGACAGGGGATTCTCTTATGTCAATGTCTTGAAAGGTCAAATTTTGTGCCTCTGCTTCTAGATGGTTGGAAAAAAACCCCATTAAATGGACTTGGATGTTGTGTTACTTAATTGCAATACATTTTTAGCTGACCAAAGGTTAGTTTTCCTGTAGAAAGGCTGAGATCTCATTTATGTTGCTCTTAACAACTCAGAAATGGTAATTCTAACCAGCTAAACCCTTTGAGTTTATTTCTGTAAACTATGTCCCTGCTAAATGTTGATAGAAGTATTAGGTCTTTGAAAAAGTTTATCCACGCTCTAGACTTTCAATGGACTGGCAGGCTTTGAATGGGCCTGATTTCTTTGTATTCTCAGGTTCTTGCAGTATCAGAGGAGTGACTGTAGGTTTCTGTCCTCCTCCTTAAGCATAGGATAAAACAAAGTGGTAAATGGAAATAAAATTTTCTGCTTTGTGGACTGTGTAAAAGTATTGGATACAGAGAATCAGAGTGATGTTTGATAAATATGAGGCAGATTACAAACCCATCATATGCAGTGCAACTTAGTTTGCTATTTCTTTCTCAAGGGAATCCAAGCAGTGCAGCAAGACTGTCAAATCTGGATTATAAAATAAATGGCATTAAAGGGAAACGGTAACACTTGCTGTTATTTCTGCTTTCATTATATTTATCCAGTCTCTGGAGAATGATCAAATCTCCGTCCAAATAGTAAAATCTTTCAAACAAAATAGCTTCAATATATGTGATTGTGTATGCCAAGGTAGATCAGGTGCTTTATGAAAGAGATGCATAAGTTCAATATATCTTTCCTTTTACTTTGCACATTGGCCAATGTTATAGGATCATAGAAATGGAAAAGACCTATTAAATTATGCATTTCCTTGCCAGTGAAAGTGTACTCTCAATATATAGTATTTTCCATCTCAGGCTATTAGGCATCTATCCCTTCACTTGAGGACTCTATTCCATACCACAATAAAATCAGTGTTGTGAGTTTTCTCTACTGCTCAGCGTAAAAATGGATTTGTTTTTTTTGTATTGACTTACTCACACCTGTAAGCCACCCTTTTCCATCCTTCCTCCTTGAGAGTTCAACCATTAGATTATTGTAAATTGTCATCATATATGCTCAAACCTCTGTAAAGTCAACCAAGTGCAAAAGGAAAGTGGGAAACCTATTTCCAAGCTGAACTTACGGACAAACTGTTAGATTTACTATATGTGAAATATTTTTCTCATCTTTTACAAATTTCTCAATTGTAACAGTATCCAGCTCTTTGGCTGGATTGTTGTCTTTATAGCTATCTTCCCAAATATTTAGATGACTCAGAGATGAGAAGGGCAATTTCGCTGATACAGTTCTACACTTGAATTTATTTCAATAGGATTGCATATTTTACTTCAGAAATTACTCAAGAGGTATGTTCCTTTCCTGGAAGTGTGCTACCTCATTTTACATCAACATCAACTCCACTTCCTCTGTTCATGGAAACAGAATTAACGTAGCAAGCAGAAGCCCTGGTGATCATGTTCTATGCTGAGCTGGACAAAGTTCCCTCACAACCCTGCATAGCATGGGTAATTTAAAGCCCATGTAGTTTCATGGGCTTTATAACTTGTCTGTCAAATGATGCCTGCAGTCACTGTCTTATTCTTTCTTTTCATACTCGAATTTAACCTATCTATCTGAATCTTTCCCTTAAGCTCTTCATGGTAGGTAAAATGGACTGTATGCAAACAGTTAAAAAAGACTTTTGAAAGGTGCAAAGAAGATACAGGCAAACACTCTAAATCCCCTTGTTGGAGAACGGCTATGTAGTCCATTTAAAAAAAAAAAAAAGAGAGAGGAAGTCACCACTGGTTTGCATGAGAATTTGTGGGATGGCTGCCCGTTGTTAAATTAAGTTCATCCATTCATTTCCAAGTATTTTCACCACACTACTTGCTCTACTTTTTGCAGTGGATACCAGCCAGGTTAAGGATTTACAGCCTTCTATGGTTACTCTTGCCAACACATAGCTCTTGAGAAGGTGTTCAGTGTGTATAAAGAAGCTTTAAAATAAAACTTGTTTGCTGTAGGCATTCACTGCTTTCTCTCTTTCCCTTCTCTCCTTTCTCCCTCTCTGCCCCTCCACCACCTTTATTTGTCTATGGACTTGGCTTCTTTGTTCTTTCATGACTAATATTACCATCTGTGACATTACATACCAAGATAGCAATGCAACATATTAAGCACAGGAAAACGCGGAATGTTTGAGCTCATCCAAGCATTTGTTGCTTAAAGCTCCAGCATTGCTTGTAGCCACCTGAAGCATCCCAAAGTTTCTAAAAGCACACTGCAATAAATCAGCAGGTTTCTGTGTTGTTATTGAAATGGAGATATAAGACATTATTGGAGCTGCCTTCTTGAAAGCAATCTTGGTAACTTATTCACAGTTTTATTTCTCACTAAGGGCTCACAAAAAGAGCTTTCGCTTTTATAGTATTAGCCTAACTGCTACCTAGGGCAGTTCACTTTGGGAACTCCCCAACTCACTTTTGTCGAGATCTCATATCCTACAATGGAAGGACACTGCTAGATCAGAGCTGTGACCATGCCCCTGCTGCTCACTGTGCTCTTGTGCAGCAGGGGCTCAGCAACCAGGCAGGACCATAAAAAAGCGTGTCTCTCTGCCAACCTCTCCCCTTCCAAGCATGGGGAAGGGGCAGCAGGTGTGAAGAGAAATGTATCAAGTAAAAAACATCTTGAAAATGGACATGTCCCAAGATGCAAGATCAAAATCAGAATGGAGGTCTCTCCTCCTCCTGCTTCTGGTATAGTTCTAGACAGATTCAAATCTTATTTACCTAAAAGAGATTGCAGTAACCACCAAGATCTGATATTCTGAGAGACAGTTCTTTCCCTCCCTCTGCTGATTCTTCAGACAATGAGTTGCTTCACTGTTTATCTCAAAACCTGTACTCAACTGCAGACATCAACTTGTCCAGCTTTTCTCTGCATTAATATTGTTCCACTTCAGGTTCCTAGTACCTGATGTAGAATTGAATACTGGACAATCATATGCTTGACATTGTATCTTATTTGCATTCTACTTCTTTTTTTTTTAAAAAGGGCTATATCTATAGCACAGTGATAATAAAATAATGAATAATAAAGATCCATGGCAAGGTTAGGAGTGTTTGTGCATGTCTATATTTGAAGTCTGTTATGTCCTTTCTAGTTTATTCAAACTGCCCATTAGCACTGGTGAGGTGGGAGCAGGCTTCCTCCCCTTGTCTGCTCAGCCTGGTGAGTTTTTGAATCTGCTCCTCGTAGTGTCATGCAGTTGGGTTAGGCTTATGCAGAAGTGATGATGGGAGAGTGAACAACCATCACCTGTAATTAAGGTGGATCTAAAGCTGTAGTTTTTCATCTGTTCCCAGACTAGATGGGGAGCCAAAAAGGAAGATTTGACTTTTACATTAACTTAATTGACTTTGATTTGACCCTAGGCTAGGCAAGCAGAGAGGTGCATTGTCTTTGCCTCTTATTTAGGATAAGTTGTAAACTAACCCTGCTGAAACATCTTTACTGTGTTTTGATACAGAAAATATGTGTGGGTATGTGTATTATAACGCAATATTTCTATATTATTTTAAATTCTCCTGTGTCTGGACATTTTCCTGTCTTACAATACAAATATTCTACTAGTTCCCTGTTGAAAAAAAGCAAATAAATATAATTATTCTTTTTGTATAAGTCATAGAAATGAGAGAAATATTACACAAGGCAGATATAAAAAAAAACTATGGTTATGTTACTATTAGGATTTATTAATTTGATTAGGCATGATGCTAGACTTAGAAAACATGTAATAGTGGCATTATTCAGAGGAAGGAAAAGGTGAGCTGGAGAAAGGAGGAAACTAGAAGAAAAGGGAAAGAAAAGGGAAAGGAGAGACAGCAGGGAAAGGGAAAGAGTGTCTGTTTCAACAGAAAGCTCCTCAGCTTTTGCCCTGGGCCTGCAATCAACCTTGCAAGGCCAAAATGTTTGCTAGTGGTGATGTCACCGGCCTGTGTTCCATGCGGGTAGCGGATCATTTATGACCACTGTGTTGACATGTGGTACATGATTTATCACTACTGCAGGGTAAATGATCTTCTTCTAAACAGGAATTTAAGGATAAACAGTGTGTACACTAGACAAACACGCGTGCTCAGAGTGCACACATAACACTATATATGAAAATCTGTCTGCATAGAAGTTGACAGAGGTGTAGGTATTGACCCAAGGGGGCTACATTTTCAGTTTGTAGCACACATGTGGTTGTCTATTGCATGCACAGGTATTGAAATATGTGTGTAACTTACTGTAGTTCTCTGCATTACTGTAAGAGAGACAGGGTGATGTAGAAAGTGTATTCAATATTCTGTTTGTTTATGTTATTCAGATCCTATCTAGTTGTTCTAGCTGACAGCTTTAAACCTTTAGAGTAAGGGAGATACTGATGGTATAGCTATGGATGACTGAAAAAGACATGTGGATAGCTTCTGGTGTCCACCTGTGTGACCCAAAAACATCTTTGGACACAGGCCATGATTAAAGATGATGGTGGCTTCTGTTTCTATGCTGTCTTTCATATTGGGGCCCATGGGAGCTCGTCAGCTGAGATCTTCCCCAAGGAGATGGGACCGGGAACTTTCCTCAGTGGGGCTGTAGAACAACCCGCAGCAATTAACTGTGTTGCTCCACCGCACCTCAGATATTTTCTACCTTGCTGCTACCCCCGCCCTGAGGACGCAGGAGTGGGGCAGACGAGGCATGGGAGTCTTTCCCCTAACTGTGTTTGCTCCTGGCCCCAAGTGCCCATGGGGCAGCAGCAACCCCTGTGGAGACAGGGGTGGGGAAGGCAGGTGCTGTTCCCACGACCAGAGCCTGGCTCCCAGAAGTGGAAAGTGGGGGTCAGGAAGTTAGCAAAGGTCGGCCAAGTCCCACTGGCTCTTCCTAATCCTCTTTTCCACCCACAGCCCCTTGAAACTCCCCTGATTCCTCCCAGTGCGGTGTCCAGAGGAGTTGCTCTACTGCTGCAGGATTGAATTTATTTTGCTCTCTTCCAAACTATGCTTCTGCAGAGTCTCAAGTCAGCTTTGTTTCAGCTGGTGTCGAGCAACACACAGGAGAGATGCGGCTCTGTTACACTGGTTTGTTTTTCTTTTCCTTTCTTTTTTTTTTTTTTTTTTTACTATTTTGACAGGAAATCTTGCTCCTTTCTCTCTTGCATAAGTATGAAATAACTCTGTGAAAACAAATACGATTACTTGTTTACATGTGTAAGACTGAAAGGACAGTTTTGCTGATCAAGTTAGATCTTGCTAATCTGAAGACTAGAGTTGTATAAAGAATTTATTTATTTGTATTTGTATGCTGGCCAAACCAAAAAATCAACAACAATAAAAACATTTCTTTTGGTCCACCCAGAATTAAAATTTGTCAGTTTTCTTGCCAAACAGCAACAAACACACAAATTTGAAAGAAATGTCATTTCAGGTCAGAAGACATTTCATTTAGGCTTTTTAACATTCATTACAACTGAATATAGGTAAATTTCAAAAGAAACCCTTTTTGCAAAATGAGAAGTGGAAAGTTTCTGTTTTGAAAACATCAATATGATCCTTCCTGACATTTCAAAATGTTTCTTTTGACCCAAGAATTTCATTATGCTCTAATAAAGTTTGTTTCACGGAAGGGAATTACGTGTAAGAGAAAGCTTTTTGATAGTGATGATTCTTCCTTACAGAGGACTGGAAAGGTTAAAAAGTAGTTTACTAGCAATGTTCTTCGGTATAGCTGGAGAATGTACTTTTTGGTTTTGGCTTTATACAAAGCATCCAGGCATTAAACCAAATTAAAATATATAGATTATAGTGTCAAGGGAAAGTTTTTTCCAAACAAAATTTAAATAAATCCATGCATCTCACTAGGTTAAAACATAAAATAAACAAATAATTTTGCACATATGTAATTGTCTCAACATTTTGTCATTTCTCTTCCGCTTTTAAAACAATAAGACGCAAATGTGGATAAAATCGTCTTACTCTTCCCACTCAAAGTGAACAACTTTTTCCAAGTTCTTATGCTGAAAAAAATGTGTTTCTTAGGAATTAGTGATTAAAACTATATAGAATAAGTGTTTTAGTGCTCTAGTTAAGGAAAAATAAACAAGTGCATTAGCTAATCTGAGTTCAAATAAACAGATGCATAAGCTGGGCTATTTCAAAGCAATGCAGAACTGAACAGAGACCATTAACACTCAAAACACTTCATAAGGTTCAGAGATGGTTAACCTCTTCAAAACAAAATGTGCCTAGATCTTGTGTGGCTGCACTGAAGGAGTGAGGAATAACACCCCTAAGTAGTGGCAAGCCGTAACTGCAGATTTGCTGAGTGTGTATGCTTGTACAGAAAGCCACTCACATTAACTTAATTTTAAAGATGAAGTGAACAAAAAAATATGGTCTTATTTGTTGCTCACTGCAGCCAGCAAAGCTGACCAGATGTAGTGGTGTCAATGCTCTTTTGAGTCTTAGCAAAAAAACCTAAATTTTCAGGAGCTTTAGCTCGCATGTGTCAGAGAAAGCCCCTTTGAGATACTGCCCTAATTTTGTGACATGGTATTGACCCTTACTTATTCAGCACTGTGTTTAAATGATTTGTGACTCATGATAAAGACTTTCATGGTTTGTAGGAAAATCTTGCCTCCTGAGCAGCTTGGAAACAGAGGTGGAAAGCAGAAAATCTGTGCTTTGGCACATTGTGGATTTTAAAACAGATCTCTCCAGATTGTCCCAAGTCTATGGACTGTTTCCACACACAAAAAAAAAATGGCCACCAAAAATTAGGTTCATATTCCAGTGAATTTATTTCAAAATAAGTATATATATGTGTGTGTGTGCATGTTAAATACAGAACCAGTTGAAGTAGCAAAGAAATGAAAGCGTTGTATACAGATGTCAGAACACACAGGAAATAAAAGGGCCTTATTAGGTGCAATGGTGCTGATATCCAGATAGGAAAAAAACTGCCAAAGTCTTTATTCAAGCATTATTTTACAAATGGTTTGAGTTCAAACCACCATGGATTGATTACTTTGTAAGAATTTTTTTTATTCAATCAGCTTTGCTTTATAAAATATTTCAAAAACATTGTCCAACTTCCAACTTAGAAAATGTTAGTTTACTGAGGGAAAGAGGGAGACATTTAACACTTTCTGAAAAGCAAACAAACCAGAATTTGTTCCTCAGCAGTCCACCCCAGGTTTTACACAGAATTCAGTACACACTAGGAGAGGATTTTGGTGTTTTAGCCAGCACTGTTATTACATAGAGAAGTGTAGACATGATCAATAAGTTTTCTAGCTACAGAGGTCACTATTAAAACCTTTACAATTGCCATTTGCACATAATTAACTTTACCACAGAGTTTACAGTACTCCCCACACTATGAATGCTGCTGCACAGATAATTACATAAAAGTTAGAATTGTGAGGATTTTAATTTGTGTATTCCTTAATATGGAGTCTCAATGCTGTGATACAAAGAACTCCCAATAATGGCAGAAGCAGCAGGGAGTTTTGCATGGGAAGGGAAGAATAACAATATTTCTTTTAAGAGCTCCTTAAAACTTTGTTCCACTTATGAAATCCTCTATAGTCTGTACTATTATAGCCTAAATAGAAATAGCTCTTATAGAAATTTCACTTTCAGAATTTTATAAAAATAACTGTAAGGACTCCTGATGGTTTTGAGGTCAGAACTTTTAAACAGGTTTTCACATTTGCCAGTTTTTACAGCCCATTTTAAAAATACGTGCTAGTGTCAGAGAAGCCCAGCTGCACTGAAATGATAAACCTGACTAGGGATGCTTCAGACTGTTGATGGCCTCTTCAAAACACAGGAATGAGGCTTGACTTTTCAGGCAAGGGGAGAGCGACACTTCTGACACTGTAGGGACTTCCTGGCTTGTTCTAGGTGCTTCCAAAATGCAGGCCCAGGGAACAGCCGCATCGCACTAGGAAGCCACCAGCTACCTCAGCTGAGATGTGGTATCTGTGTGTCACCCCACAGACTGCAGTGTAGACAAGTCCTGAGTCTGTTTGAGTTGTATAAACATAACCACAAGCTAAACAGTTCCATTGTTCAATGCAGATTTCCACTGTGCTTGGAAACTGAATTATAAATGCCTTTCCATAAAAGCATCCTAAGGGTAATGGATGCCTAAAATACATCGGCGCCATTATCAAGGAGTAGATTATCCCAGCTGAATACACAGTATCAGAGTTTCCTGATTTGTATATAATCTACATTCTTAACATTTTGCTAGAGTGCTGTTAGTTTGGGTTAGTAGGACTTACTGTACTCTCAGTGTTGAAAGATGAATAGGCCTATCAACTGAACAGCATAATAAATTTGTTAGCATGTGCATGTTGTGCTCCACCTCTCCCTCGTTCTTCATCGTGTGTAATGTAGCCTAATGCAATATGACAGCTGTTAGCAGAAAAATGGTGCAGCAGCAATAAAAAAGTGATTTATGTCTTATTACCGAAGCAGCTAAAATTAAGAAGTTGGTGTTTGGGAGGGCAGCAAACAAGTGAAATGTGAAACACAGCATATATATATATATCTTCAGGAAACATAGGAAGCTGTGAAATGTTTAGACTGACAGTGAAATTCTCCCTGGGTATCCACCGCAAGGTTGGACTAATAAAGGAGGTAATTGGTGGTGATGGTTGTGGATGTTCAGAATTTCCTACGTGTCACAGCTGCTTATGCTGGAGTATCAGAAGCATGTTAAATGCATCTCTGGACATGAACCCAAAGATCCTTACTACCAAACGACGTAAGAAAGCCTAATTTAAGGTGGCAGCTAGCAGAAAGAACAACATATCAAGCAGGAAACTTGTTCTTAACAGCCGCAACATAAAGAGGAAACAGTGGGACAGGAGCAATAACATGGGCCTAATTCCCTGCTTAATTTTTCTGCTGGTGTAAATCCACCAGCTGAAGGCTACAGTCAAGGATTAGGGATTTCTTCCTGGATGCTGAAACTGGGAGCATCAGAGAAAATGCTGTATTTGGTCTACAACATACCTAATGTGAGTAAACATGATTGTGTAACATCTTGTCAGTTTTGACACTGAACGATGTAACACATTAATCTAAGACATGGTGAATTATAAGCACGATGTCAGATCACTCCTTAGTTTCTGTTCAACATACAGTGTGTATATGTACTATAAACACACATATGTCTATGTACATATATACTTGGGCTGCTGCTAAGTGTGATGGGTTTGGTTCAATGGGTGGCACTCTTCCTTCTCAGTCAGTACTAAACTAGTTCTTCCCCCCATGGTGCTTAATGAATAGTGGAATATGGTCAGGTCAGAGAGGTTAATAGCCCTGCTTCTGTGGAAAGCGCCAGAGGATCTTTCTTAGCAAGCAGTGAGAACCTCACATTAAATATGATCTGAAAGACAGCTTGGGGCCTGCTCAGAGTCACAGGCTGGGGTGTTGCTGTAATGCAGAAAGAGGGGGAACCATGCTACATATTTAAGTGACTGAGTCGTCCTGCCCCATAGATATTTACCAGATGCAGTGAAACTTCGCTTATGTGGAGTTACAAAATAATAAGCAAGGGCAGTATCGCTGGAAAATACTAGAGCTTCTCTTTGGCATTTTGATTTAAATAAATATTAGAGAAGAAGCTTTCACCTGGTAGTGTGTAGTCATAATCCAGGATGAGGATCTCTCAGACCCTTTGCTGTCTTACTTTGGGTGCAATAAGTACCCAACGAGTTGGAGCAAGTGAGACCTGTACCAAAAATGGCCACATTTTGTGCCATTGCTAGAGGCCTTGCCTCGGACAACAGTTCCAGTCCTTTTAGAGAAGAGCTATGGAAGTCCTGGTTCCTATGCATTAAGATGTCTGGAGTGACTTTCTAGCCACTGGGTAACCAGGATAGAGATTATTTTAACAGGATGCTTTATGTTTGGCTCATATCCATGGCAAAGTGAAACAGCTAGGAGGACTCTCTTTTGTGAAGCCTTGTTGAGCTTTTGCCCTTTGCAACTCAGTGTGGCCAGAAGCTGCACGCTGGCAGCATTATGGCCCCCTGTGAGGTGACAGCCTCTGAAGTAGTGTGAATACAGGATTAGGTACAGGTTTTGCAAATGCCAGCAGTGCCTTACTATTGCACTAGAGAGGTATTTGTAACCACAGAGCATTTCTGTACCTAACTCCATGAACACCTAGTAGATCACTGCTACTGCACTGAATTTTTCAGTCACAATTCAAATCACATCTAGGTCGTCAACTAACCATTTCCCAAGGGCAGAAATGGTACATCGTCTTTTAACATACTGCTGACGAGTTTCCTCAGCGTTCAGCTTCGTATGTGGCTCTTCTCCCCTCCCCAGCCTTTCTGTCCAACGCACAAGGAAACCCTTTTGCACATGCAGAGGAGCCTGATCTTTGCTGGCCCGTGGGTGGTGACTTCTGCCTGCACAAGCCACTTGGAGATTAAAGTGGCAATCCTCGATACATGTTCACATCTTAGAGGAGCATATATGATTTTTTGCAGCACTGCTGTCTGCCTGGTGGAAGGAGCATTGCCTTGCGCTGGGATGGACTGGCTTGCTGCAGCATCATGCCAAGGAGCTCATGCTGCTTCTGCACCCACAAATGGCTTTGTCTCTGCCCTGAGCACCCTGTGTAGGGAGCCTGTAGCTACTAAATGTGCCAAAATGGCTTAGGAATGATCCTGTCCAAATGAGGCAGAAGTGATGAGAAACATGTAGCTAGCTCAGTGGAAATTCCTAGGAAAAAGACTTAGCATGGACAGGAGGATTCATCCCACTGCCTCTGCGGGATTGTGATGCCTCATAATTGAGTCTCTTTGCCATAACTGTTTTCAGAGGCTGCATGATTAAATTCTACTGTGTAATTAGGGTGCCATACTATTAAATATAAACTTTTTAATCAGTTTCTCTGCAATCTCTGTATTAGAGGCACCAAAATACTATCTTTACATTTCTGAAAATATTGAAATAATATTGTTACATTTGTCACAAACACTGTTCACTCACTAGTTGTCTCTTGAAAAGTGCAATTGTTTCAGATTTCCAAATTAGATGTTCAGATTAATTCCCAGCACACAGCAGTTTGTCAGATAATAACATCTTACATTGGTATGGCCTGTTACCTGAATAGAATCCAGAATCTGAGCACAAACCACGTTAGGAATCACTTCAGCTGTCATCACTTAGTGGTTATCAAGGTGAAATGAGGCAACTTTTAAATAGCACAAAGTAAGATTGCATAATAATTTAGGTCAAAAAGTGAGTAACATGTCACATAACTGAGAATTTAGATGAGCAGAATATAGTGAACATGGAACAGCAAATGCCATGCATCACTGTCATCATTCTAGAACCTTTTAGACTAACCATTTCTTGCAGTCCGACTAAAGAAAAATGTTAGCATTGTTGCCAGAAACAACTTCTGCAAAGAAGAAGTTTGATGGCAAAGAATGCTTTGTATTTTGATGGGCACTGCTTAAAACATGTTTAGAGTTACAAGGTACAATAAGTGTATGTATATTGGGAAGCTGAAGAACTTACTTTCTCATGAAGTGTAACAACTTTAGTAACTGCAATAGAAAGAAGTGATTCCTGCCCACTATGGAAAGATTTTTTGCCCAATTATAAAAAGGCATGTGATATCAGAAATTGAAGTATTGCAGGCAAATTGAAGCAGGCTGTACTTCTTGGTTTGTCTTTTCTTTTTGGAATGGCTGCAACAGCACAGATGGGTCAAAGCAAAGGGTCATGTGTGTGGCTGCAATCTCTACCTTTTCTTCTTTTATGCCAAATCACACAAAAGTGTTCCAAAACCAGGCAAATTTTGACAAATACTCCTGATCCTAAGGAATTATGATTATGGGAACTTGTTATTCTATATAATAGTTTTACTGAGTAATTCTTTTTTTATTAGTTATATGTCATATATCAGCTTGGCCAAGTATGCTACTGAAAGTATGTTTCTACCTGTTTCCTATTCTTCAGTAACAATCTGTGCTTTGGTTCTGTGTCCTTCCAGCTTTGTACGAATCACTGAAACACCAAATCCTTTACTTTTCAACAACTACCTCAGTGGATGCAAGCCTTCCTTTGAGGGAAGTACCATAGCCACTTTGTTTACTAAGACCAGGCATAGGGTCACATGTAATTTTGCATCTAAACAAATAAGTATGACGTTTATATGCAGCTGCATTTCCAGATCAGAATTTTTATGCTGGTCTTCAAAATCTGTCTTGTTCTGCTTGCTGTATCTTACAATACTTCTCTGACCTCCCGCATCTTTACTCTCTTGCCTGATAACTGTACAGATAAACATTGCCAGGATCAGCCTGAGAAGTAGGTTTACTTACTGCTTACACTCCAGAATTTTCTTCAGTAACACTGGTAACACCTTTGCAGAATCCAAAATTAGGGAATTTCTTCAACAGACGGAACTAAATTGTAGTGCCTCTGTTCTCTGCTGGCTGGGAGTACTTGGGCTTGGGTCCAGACACCAGAAAGCTTTCTGGGGAGTGCTGTGCCTGTGCTTATATACTTTTCTGCTTTATGTACTTTTTTTTTTTTTTTGGTGACTGTTTTCAAGTGCTCCATAATGAAGAATATTTCTGCCTCTGTTTATTCCAGAGTTTGCTAGATCCTGATTTCAGTTATACTTGCCTACATCAGAAATAATCCTAATGCAGTACCTCCAAATCTCTTTTGGTGTCCCTGGGATCAGGTCTGACTCACTTCTCCTATACCTAGTCTTTAAAATAAAATCTGTTCTTTTTTTCTTTAAAACTGTCATTATGTTCTACCGTACTTTAAAGTGTAGTATTACTTTGAAAAAAAGAGCGTAAAAATGACATCTCAGGGTTCTATATTTGTCTGACAGTTGTTTCTGTTGCAAAGTGCTCATTTTATAAGTTAAAAAGCTGTCTTTCTTAACACCTAGCCCTGCAAAATGCACAGGGTGTTATGATTCGTGCTATCATCAGATTCTGCATCCAATGCAGGTTGCAAATCCAGGTTACATTGCAAAGCCTCTGTCTGCCTGCACTACCCTGTCTTCTTCAAATTGTGCCCTTGCTGACGCTGCCAGACCCTTTCCATTGCATGAGCATGTTACAGGTCCAAAGGATCACGTTATGCAAGGAAAACATAACTGCAGAGTAAAATGCAGCTCAGGGTTTGTGTTAGAATAGCAGGAACAGCAAGTATTAATAACACTAATACTTCACTTCTCTTACCAGCTACATAGAGCCACTCAAGGCCATTCTTTGAGGGCCAGGTTTGAGGTACAGCACTTTTAGCACAGAGATCTGGTCACCATTATGCTAAATGCACCAGGAAAGCCTTAATTCGATCTCAAAGGAGTGCCTAAGAAATTTAAAGCAGGACCTCTCAGTTTTGCAGAAGTGGTGATCTGTTCAGCTGCTTTGGCAGAAAATCCATTGCTTACGGGTGCATAGGCAGCAGTTGGCTGGGAAAGGGGTTAACTGAAAATGGTAGATGTAACACATTATGGCACAAAGTGAACTTCCACATCTCCTTGCAGCCAAAGGTCTGTCTTTCATTTTCTTTCATAAAATGTATCAAACAATTTGGCATTAAAAGTACAACTTTTGTCATATTGAGAATAACAACGTGTTATAAGACAAAGGAACAAAGACTGGAAGTTGAGGGAAATTTTAAAAAAGGAAAAAAACAAAGAAAAAATGAAGATCTGAAACAGTTGTGTTTAGTTTGAAAAAGGAAAAAACCTTCATCTTCCCTCCCTCTCCTTGGCTTTTTTTTTTTTTAATATACTTGAAAATGCAACATTTGGGAAAATCTACATGTGTCTAAATTTAGGCTCTGTGTTACTTTACTCTGCATTTCTTTATCACACTTTAGTCATCCAATATATCATTTTGTAGAAAGCATATGTGGCAGGCTGATGCATCTTATTTTATAAATATTTATTACCCACTGTTGTGTTCCTATCTTTGAAGTTACATCCACTTCTTTTCAGTCTATGTTCCCTCCTTTTCCCTATTAAAAAAAAACTCCTGTCAAACATTTTTGTTTATGTAGAAATAGTATGAAGACTATCTTAATTTTGGTTTTAGCCTCATCTTTGTTTTAGCTTGCTTTCTTCCCCTACTCCCCACCCCCGCTCCTTTACTTTTTAGATAGTGTAGGCCAGGAATAATAATGTAAACAACATAATCTCTGGTGCTGTTGCATGAATGCAGCAACACAAACCTGGCCATTCACAAGCTGATTTGCTCATCCATCTGTCTCCCCAGGGATGCATATGGCTTGTGCAACTGAAACAGCTAGGAGGACTTGAACTTGAGCTTGAAGGAAATGGTGACTAGCATTTGAAGAAAGCACAGAGATACTCACCACAGGCTGTAGCTGCTGAGCCATAAGAATAATAGGGTTTTGTGATTTAACAGGAAGGGATCTTAAAAATATGCATTTAAAAAAAAAACAAAACCAACTGACTGCATCAGCAGGATAACCAAGTTGTCTGGTTTGCTGCAGCATAACTATTTTTGTCTTGTGGTGTTGAGTGAATTCACTCTGTAGACACAGGATCAGTGTCTGCTCATAACCTGATTTCCATGTTGTTCTACCAGAGAGAGTCTGGTATTATAATGAGATAAAAGTGACATAACTAATGGAGAATCAGCAATGAGCTTTTCCAGTCAGAAACATGACAACTGAAAAATTATTTCTCTTCCCTCTGTCTATCCATCTAAAGGTATTGTATGAGGAGAGTTTGAGTGAGCTGTACTTTCTAAACCTGAAGGAGGGAAAGCAAAAGGGGGGACTAATTGCTGTCTTCAGCAACTTAATGAGAGTTTCTGCTTTACCCTGAAGTCTGCCATTCTCTTTAGATACCCAGAAACCATGTCTGCATTTTCCAGCTATACCAGCCGGTCTAATAAGCAACAAACCTTGTCTTGCCTCGTAATCCCTAATGTTCAGCTTGCTTTTCTTACTGATGAAAAGCATTTAGCTGACACTGTTCATTGTAATGCTCAAGCCCCTTTCCCAGGGGCAGCCAACTTCTATGCAGATTAAGTTGGGATTGTTTTCTCCTATATGTGCCCTGTGTTACCGCTGTTACTTTAAATTACCAGTACTGATTTTCAGCTGCTCTTTCATTATTTTGGGAAGTTCTTCTGCAATTCTATGCCACCAGCCATTGCCTTTGCTATTTCGATTAACTTAGTATTGTCAGAAGACTTTGTTATCTGACTTCTCATCCACTTTCCAGATTTTTATGCTCATAACACAGAACTCAAAGCAGAGCCAGACACTAGTGATATCTCTCAATTTCTTTAATTTGTTTTAATTAAAACTATTAGTTAACATGTGTGCTGCCTTCTTTATCACATGATGGGTTGGTTTCTTTATGAAAAGTTAGTGGAGGTCTTTATAAATTCATTTTGGAAAATCCAAGCTGTTTTCAGCTTGGATAGATATCAGCATGTTCTCCTTTCCATGAATTTGTTGATTCCTTCAAATAAATGAAACAGGTTTTCCACCTACAAAGCACATACTGACTCTTATTGCATTTATCTTACTTGACCTTTTAACTCATTCTTAGATATTATGGATTTTGCAGGGTACTTAGATTCTTTTCTAACCTTCTGTAATATGTTTTTAGAATTAAATTGCTGATATTTCTGTACTTTTCTATTTTTCTCCCTTAAATATGACTTTATCCTGCTGACCCTTCATACTGGCTTTTGGGGTCTTTTTCAGTACTACGCCTCTAATACAGTACCCTGAAATAGTTTGCCAGCCGCTTTGAAATATTTTACCCTTTCAACTGTCTCTTTTAGTTTCTTGAAGTTTTCATAGGTTTTTGCAGTTTCTCTTTCAGAAACCGCACTCTACTGTAGCGAAGGTAGGTAGACAGAAGGATGGACAAGTATGACTTACCTTCTCACTGTAACAAACCTAAGTGTGGTATAGTTACTGTTTCAGATCAATATTCGGATAATAAATTCTTGAGCTCGGTTCTGTATAGCAGTTTGCTGCTTCTCTTGTGGATTTCCTGCCTACCTGCTCCCTGAAGAGGTCATTTGTGAGAGCAAAAAATTTAATCTCTGCATCATGACTTAATGTGACAGTTACTGCATGGAAGTAATTGAAACCACTCCCCCGTTGCTATATTTCCTCTCCCTGCAGTCCCTCTGCTCTTTCCCAGTACTGCAGACCCTCTCGGTACACAGGCTGGGTCACTGGCAGGACCTGGGCTTCTTCTGCTTGGACCTGGAGTTTCTATCCACAGAGAACATCTTTTATTTGTTGGCAGAATTAACTTACTTATCTGATCTTTCTCCTTCCTGCCCAGACATGTGGGGGTGGCATAAAGCTCCGGTGCCTGAAAGTATTTTCTTAAGCTATGGAAATACGAATGGAGAGGAGAAGCCTGAAGACTAAAGCTAGAGCCAATTTCGCCACAATAGCTGTGTACAAATGACCAGGCTGTCCACTGAAAGCGTGAGAAAGGAGTAGGATTTGCATAAAAAGGTATGCATTTGAAAGCATGACAAATTTAAACCTGATTCATGCTAAGGTAACTTGCCAGTGCTGAGACAGGCCTGAATTGCTTATCAGGGTTGTGTCATGTGCTAGAAATTTCAGAAAACTGAAATAGTTTGATTTGTCACTTGTTAACCAATCTGTCTGCCCAGTCTTTAGATAGATTTGTGGCCTCTGTACACTCACAGGGTGGCAATAGCAGTGAGTGTCTGATGCCTGAAAGTGGTGCTGCATCTCCTTCCTGCGTTGCGCCATTCTGAGGCTGGCATGACCCTGGGAATGGCTGTGTCAGTGGAGAAGACACACAACTCAGGTGAGAAGTAAGAATGGGCTCCTTATGTAGAAAGAACCTGTGAAATTGCATTCTGTAACTGGAGGTTTTTCTACTTTTACCCTGATTTAGGTTATCTTCACATTTTCCAAACTCTGATCACTCTCATATGTGGTTCATTAAAGTTCCCATATCATCTACCATCCTACCCTTTGCTCTCTTATACTCAGTGATCTTTCTCAAAAAATAAGACTTCATTTTACTTTCAGTTAAGCCATCCAGGTCTGCAATACCCTGCTGACTTCATTAAGATCAAGCCCAGGCCTATAAACTGCATCCTAATGCAGCCATAAGAGGCATTCTTGTGTGTGTGTAAGTTGTGGAGGAGCAGTCTGCTCAAGAGCCCCTCTAGGGACCTCTGCTAGTATCTCTTGCCAACTTTCCTCTGAATGTTTTTCTTGTTTGAATAAAGCTGCTACGTTGTTTTTGTCTGCTGTTATATGAAATTCTGGAGGCCATAACTCTGGTGATATACATTCCTGTCTTCTCTGAAGCAGAGTCACTTTCTCAGGCAATACAGACTGGATGAGTCAGACATATTAAATAATTGTTATTCCTGATGTGGTGTTGTAATACATACATTGAATTTGCCACTGTGTCCGTAAGCTGCAATGTCACTGTTGAAAGAAAAAATAAACCTATTCCCTCTCACTGCCCTCGTACAACAAAGATACACATATAGTGTGTACTCACGTGGACCTTTCTCCCAGCTCTTCCACTTCGGGTGCTTGGAGTTGCTGGCTGCCGGAGAGTAAGGGGAGACTTCACTATTCACTTAACTCTGTCCTGCAGAGAGGATTAGGGATGCCCTAGCAGCTGATGATTTTCTGCACTATTTTTCCAGTCAATGTAATTCTAGCAAAGCTGATGAGAAGAAATAGTAGACAGGAGAGATGTGGTCAAATGGTGACAATGTGTGATATAGCTCTTCTGAAACCATGAAATGCCTAGAGGTCATATAAGCTGGGCAGCAGGTATTTGCAAGCCGTGGATTAGATCACTGTGCTATATTTCTATCAGCAGTATAAGGGAGGACAGTCACTCTGAGCCCTAGGCAGTACTTGAAATCAGTCTGTGGTTGTATTTCAGGGAGACAGACAAACTTAAGTAAGAAAAGGATCACTGAGGGCAGCCATTGACACTACCAAAACATAGACTCTGTTAGCCCTGGGAGAAGCATGGAAAGAATCATGATATGAACTGAAACTAGCCTGGTGACTCAGTAGCCAAGCAGCAGTGTGAAGATGTTCCTCTAAGGTAGGAAATCCTCACTGAGTAGACACTATCTATTTATCTGTTTTGCAAGATCATCTGGCGTTATCTGCCTTTTCTGTATATTATTAGCATGGTTTAATTTGTTTAGGACAGGGTTTGTTTTTTTTTTCACTTTTAGCAGATTGTTTTGCTCATGCAAAAGACAGCTCTTAGTTCTCCACTGTTCTTTTCAGATGGGGCATTTCAACAAGCCTGTGCAATAGCAACAGTTCTCAATAGCATTCTTCAAATAAAAAGAAAATCAAATGGCTAGAGAAGATTGAAAAAATCTGGATTGCACCATCAAGTACTGCACTTTATGTCATGCCAGAGAAAGGATAACTCCCCATTTTACACAAGAAGTGTAAGCCTCACATATACCAGGTTAACACAATAGCAGTTGGAATCAAGTAGCCCTTACGATTTTATTCTCTTACAGCAACTTCCAAATCCAGTTGGATTTGTCCTTGCTGGCAATAACAGTAATAATAATATCAGTGATCATAACAAAGGAAAGAAAGCAAATATCCAATCATGTCTTAATTAGATCCAAAACAAAGGCTTTCTTTAGCTCTGATTGCATTGATTTGTTGAAAACGTATTCTCAGTAAGAGGAAGGCAATTCACTTCTACAGCCTTTGCAGAAAGCCTTTCAGTGCCTTATTATTAAAAGGCCTGTTTATAGCTGCAGTGGCCTATGCTTGAGTACCATGCAAATAATCCGTTTAAAGATCAACCTCAAAACTCTTATTCCCTGATTCTCACCCCACTGGAATGTAGCAAGAGTCCATTTATCACCGTAGGAATGCAATGACTGGTGAAAACCCTTCATAAATTCACTTTATTTTCAAATATGAGAGTATTCAGATGATTTCTCACTCAGACCAGGGATCAGCTGCCTGTGATCAGGCCTCTTTGATCACTTCATCTGACTACTAATCAATTTATAAACTAGCACTTGTGAACTGACAATTTTGTCTCGGTAATACAAATTCTCCTTTTATCTGTGTAGGCATCTAATTCTGGGTTATTCAAGGGAATTGTGGTGATGGTAGTTGAAGACCTAACAGCCTGCAGGCAAAGAGAAGTTGCAGTTGGCTTTAGCTTTTGTACTCGGTGTGTTTCACAAGGAGAAGTGAACAATCTAAAATTCCATTACATGTAAGGCCATGAATTTGAATGTCTGTTTAGCATAGTCACGCTAAAGAGAAAGGCATCACACTGCTCAATTCGAAGAGGCACACACATATTTCACCTCTAAGGTTAATTTTTTTCTGTTATTTCCCCAGCTCCCGTGAATTTCCCAACCAGGAATGCATATTAAGGGACGATTACACAACGTTTGGTGAAACTCCCTTTATTTATTTCACTTGTGTTGTTGCTGCTGTTGTATAAGAAAGAGCAAAATAACAAAAAGAACAAAGTAAAATAAAATAGTAGCTGACCCAAACATTTTTAATACGGTGAAATCCTCTTCCAAATGCAAAGATGCTTTCTTTCTTTCTTTCTGCTTTTTCTTTGCATTGATTTGCACAAGCATTTTTTTTCTGTGAGCCAAATACATCTCTGGTATAACTTCACTGAAGTCACTGGACTTACACCAGAGGTGGTTTTGGTTCTCTGTCCTGGGTAAATACAGTAGGAATAAATTGGTCACGCAGGCAGAATGTCTGGCAATAAGTGCACTGAGTGGTCCTGGCAAACCAATAGGAAAGATCTAAAATAAAAATCCCAAACAGGTCTTTTATTTAACATAGGGCCTAAAAATCTACCGGGAGCTGCTGAATACTGCCCACTAACTGTACAAAGTATAGGTAGCATGCCTTCCAAATATCAAAATACCAGACGGAATGCCGTGAAAATAAATAACTTCTAATATAAACAAATGAGAACATATCAAACTGTTACCTCTTTAAACATAATGTAAATAAAAAAAATACCAGTCCTTCTACACAATAAATATTAAGAAACCATTGACATAGTTGAAATGTACTCATATAAATTAACAACTTTAATTACATTAGCCAAACAGACATTGGTTAAAGCACTGCATGTAGTATGCAAAATAATAATAATAACAACAACAATAATAATAATAATAATAATAATAATAATATCAACAACAAAACACAGAATGATAAAAACAAAATAGGCTTCATAATATCTTGGCTTTCATAATTTATATATATATGTATATACATATATATATAGTTGTGTGTATATATATACTGTAGATATATATATAATATGTATATATACATACATATATATATCTTCAACCCATCATCAATGTATTGTTTCTGAAAGTATTTAAATACAAAGAAACCCATTGAGAATTAACACAGATCCACTATATCTCAAAAAATAAATAGCTATATAACCCAGAAGTGTTGTTTGTTTCTGCCCATGAAAAAGTTGTTTATAGTTGTTCATGAAAGGTCAAATTATGATTTTATTTACTCATACTGAAAACGTCTTTGCTCCACATGTGATACAGTGAGAGCAGATGGGGAGTAAAGCTTTTTTCAGTGTAAGGAAAGTGATTAGCATCTGATTCTTATATTGATGCACACTATTGACATGAGTTTTAACTTTAAGAACTTAATCATTTCCATCACATCTCTTATGCCTACACTCCAGAAATAGATTTTGCTCACTTCATTGATGCTGACTGGTAACTTTCTAGGAAAGGAGACCCTCTGAAATCAACAGCATTGCTTACAGAGTAAGGCACTGTTCCACACGAGTCACTGTAGTCCATAAACATTTTATAAATGCCTGAACTACTCTGCCTCAGAGATATTGCTGCTAGCCTCTATGTGGCTTTGTGGTGTCACAGTTAAATGAACCTGATGGCTTAAATCTCAACTAAATACAAAAAAAAAGCAGGTATTTAGAACGGAGTCCTATTTGCAATGATTTGGTAAGAGATTGTTTCTATCGAAGTCAATGACAAAACTCCCATTTCATTCAGTTCTACAGTTTTGAGCCCTAGATTGGTATTCTGCTGTGATATATGAGTGCAGAATAATTATAAGCATCTGTAAGCATTTCCTTTTGCTAAACCCCAAGAACACAAATACATTCAGCCCTCACAAAGAAACATCTTAACGTGCACTTCTGCCAGTTTCCTAGGCCTTGTATCCAATGAGCATCTGACACTGAGAGGGGGAAAGACTACCAAATGTGGTCAACTGCGAAGCATGAAGATTGAGGAGGTACTAAAAAAATACATTTCTGTGATTAAATATATACTGAAAATACATTTTCAATATAAACAGGAAGTTATATGGAAAGGAATGTGTTAGCAGTTAAAAGCCTCTTTTTTTTGGTATAGTCATACCTGAAAGGAGAAGTAATTTTTGAGACTGCATGCCCTTGAACAACTGTTTAAATATGGTAACAATTTCTAATGCTATTTTAAGTACATGCAGATTTAATTAAATAAAATTATCAGGGGTGGGGTATTTTGCTGGAATCAGTCAGTCTTGATTAACATCCCGATTTCTTATTTTATTTTATCATATAGTTTTTCATTTCCCCCTACTTTAAATAACTCTGACCACAAATCAAAACCCTATGACTGAATCTGGAGATTGGAGGGAGAAACCTTTAAAATTTGTGACTAGTATACATACACAAATGAAAGCTAAAAAGCAGGGCTTAGGAACAGTTACTTCTTAATTTGAAAACCTTCTTCTGTTTTTGGTGTATCTATCATGGAGCATGCCCACCACATCTAAAATCCTGTTTTCTTTCCCCACTTGGATGTTGTCTCAGGCTGGTCTCATGTTTTCCAGGGCCAGTCCCCATTCACCACATAAAAGCTGGTAACAAACTCAACATCAGACTTCTTTTTAAAGGCTATTTCTGCTTTGGCCAGGAAAATTCTGAGTCTAGACGTACTCTGCTTGCAGCCAATGGGAGTTTTGCCATTGTCATTTAGGGGAAGGTGCTGGGATTTCAGGTCTCCAACGCTTTCTAATTAATCACACGAGAATAATTTTTACCAACATGAGCCATCTCACCTGCTTCCCCTTGCCACTATGTTCAGAGATTAACCATGATGCAAGCAGCCTGGTTTAAATAATTGAATTAAACAATGTTGGATATGGTGCCATTCATTCAAAGTTCTTTCACTCCCTTTACACTGCCCACAGCAAAAGAAACTTGTGATTCACCCTGGCTTACCTTTACTCATGTAAGCTGTTTTACTAAACTTGTAAGGAGACCAGTAGATGTCAAAGAGCCTGTTGACATGAGTAAGGGTTCTGGGACTATATGCATCCAATTTTAAGCTCGAGTCTAAAGACCAGTGACATAAAAAGTACTTTCCTCAACAACTGTCACAAACTACGTCCCTGCTCCTGCTGTTTCAGAGCCTGGCTCTACTGCTAGAAAAATCAGCAGTAATTCTGCCATTTGCTTCAAATGAAGCACGGTCAGGAACTTGGTTTGTTTAAGTTATAAAGATAAATTAGTTGTGCATCTTTTTTTTTTTTTTTTTTTTTTTTTCTGCTAGCATTTGGTAGCACTCCCTTTCCCCAGGAAGAAAACACAAAAAACCCAACAAACTTCTGCAAATAATTTAAATCAGAAAGCCTTGATATTTTACAGAATACTTTAGTGACAAATTTAGTGTTTACCCAATTGTTATAATTTTTAATTTTTTTTTTGCAAATTGCAAACAAGTCTGTAAAAAATGCATTGTATAAAAATCACATAAATGTATAACCCATTAGCTGTACTATGCAATCTAAATACTGTGGAATAAATTAGATAGAAAACTTAGCTATAAGCATGTATGTTGATATCTATTCAACAGAGGAAAGGGCTTTTTTTTTCTTTTCTTTCTTTTTTTTTTTTTTTCCTTTTTTTTTTTTTATTTTTTTTTTATTATTAA